>CABFVZ010003439.1:25388-75005 GCA_902151445.1 Timema monikensis | reverse complement strand
TAATTGAATGGTAGTAGCAAAATTGTTTGCAATGAAATAATTAAATATATTAGATAAAATGTAACATCCGTTACAAATGGAATTGCTCAATAGCAATTATACTTTAATTAGTACACAAGTCCAACATAATCCAATAGCATATATCTTAATTAAACAGAAGTTATATAACTGAGTATATAAACATATCTGATGCATCATTAAATAAAGGCAAGCATACAAGGTTGTTATCCTTCAGCCCATGTCCTTAAAACTATCTCTAATAACAAATCAGGTTGGCCAATTAGCTAACTTTAGCTAGGAAGAAAGAATTTTTAACGTGTTTTTTAATCATTAAAATAATTGCCAGATGGAATGTTTTAACTAAAAACCCTTCGAAGCATCTCTACCAGATTAATTAATATACATATTATATTTAATGTATGCATGAACAAAATCTAAAGGGGTTCGATTCTCTTTGAATCAAAGAATAATATTACGCTCTGTGTGAGGGTCGAGTTAACGACCTTGAGATCATGATATTTTCGCGCTGCCTACTGCGCCATTGAGGCTGATATATTTCAAAATGAGAAACAGGACGCATTTTATGAAGATAAAACTAATTAAATTGACCGGTGTACACATTTTCCTAGTTAGAATATTTGACTATTTTAGAAATTATCAAATTTACTGGAACCAAAAATAAAATAGCACAATGTTGTTTTCTAAACACATTTTGGTTATGTATTTAATATTTTTACTAAAAAAATAAAAATGCGATAAAAAAATGTAAAGTTAACAAGCATTTATTAGGATTATTAATAATTTAATTTAATTTAATGTCATTTATTAATATTTTAGTCTAGTTTTGTTATCAGAACTAGTTACTATAAATTCATTCAAAAATTTAAAAATATATTTAAACTCATTGTACTCTGTAGGCCCTACTCTTGTATTAGATAAAATACATACGGTCATGTTGCTATTCAATATCGACCTATTAAGGTAGGCTGAAACGAAACACGATTAAAGGTCAGCATTTTCATAGTTTATATAGCAAAAACCTTTTCATCCACCAAAATAAATAATATATTTCTTCAATATAGTCAATTAGTTTAACTTTTTCATGTAAATAATAATGTTAAAAGGTTATTGGACCTGCAGCGGTGATCGTATGGTCTAAATCTCGGTACAAACGACACAGTTTACTGTACAATATAATGTAAAAATGTTGTGGCGACAAGATTGTGCAATGTGAACACCAAAGATCGTTCAAAATTTGCTTTGCACAACTTATTGTAAGGTACACAATATCTTGCATGCTGTAGGCAATAGAACTCGTCCCATTTTTATTGTACAACTTTTAAGTTGTAAATAATACAGCTCCACCTACCAGACTGTTACTTATTTTACATGCGAATGATTAAAATATTATAAACATTAAAATTCTTGATAAAAAAAACATACATTATAATTTTATGTGGATACAGTTCAAACATTGAGAATTTCAACTGATTAAACAGAAATCAAAATACAATATGAAACTAATCCTCGGTCATATTGATACACTTTAGGGATGATAAAGAAAATAAATATATTTTATAGTCAATAACCCCCTTCCCCGTAAAAAAATATTGTAAAGAATTCTGTAAAACAAAGCTTCAAATCATCCATCATGTCAATATAAAAACAAAACTTTTNTGTAAAGAATTCTGTAAAACAAAGCTTCAAATCATCCATCATGTCAATATAAAAACAAAACTTTTTTACTTATTTAAAAAAAATACAGTCCTACCATCACTGTGAAGCCCCCTCCCTCTTTTTATCCTCCCTCCTATTTTCATCTCATTCCTCTTTCCTCAGCCCCCCTTCCCTCCCCCTCCGCCCCCTTCACGCACCACACTTTCCCTTCAACAACTTTTTTTTCCAACGACTATATAATATACTATCGACATTTTTATGAGGGATAAATTAAATTTTCAAAATAAAATATAGCCTACGTTACTCGCTGATAATGTAGCTTTATATTGGTGAAAGAATTTTTAAAATAGGTCCAGTAGTTTTTGAGTTTATTCATTACAAAAAAAACAAACTAAAAATCAAATCTTTCCTCTTTATAATATTAGTATAGATTCAATTCGTAGAAAATATTTTATTAAATAATACTCATAAACATATGTAGTCGGTCTTTAATCATAAAAATGGAATAAAACAACAGTGTATTGTTAAAATATGGTATTAAATTACACGTGGCATATGAAAAGTCTCTCCATCTAACGAATATATGTGAACACAATATTGTTCAAATTGTACAAGTTGTATCGTGTGTACCGGGCTCAATGTGTCACAAGTCAGACTGGTGGCCGGTGACAGTGAAACTGGGTTTAAAATTAAGTTAATTTTTATTATCAATACTTTTTACTAACTGCTCAGGTTATACGCATAGTAATCATTCTAATGGGGTAAGGATGAGTAAGGAAGCATTTTATAGATAATTAATCCACCTTTGATTTGAAGGAGAATAAGAAACCATTTAGGAAAAGCCACTCACAATAAACCCGTCCGGGATTTGAGCCCCAACCTGCGTGTGTTCACTAGACCAGTCTCACAACAATCAAATGACGCCTTTAGACCATTCGACCACTGGTATTTGTTAGTATTAAATTACACCCGACACTTTACCTTCTGTCGTGCTTTTCTTACTGAGAGAGGTTTATATGTTAGAATCTCGTCACCACAAAAAATGAATATATATATATATATGTTGTAAATAAAATTTGATTGTTCGGCTACCCATACGGCTACTCATTTATTTACTCTGATGTCATAAGGATGAGGAAGGAAAAATTTAAGATGAAATACACCCACATTGGTATGGAACAAGAGTGGTAAATAATTCAGGGGAATACACCTTCTGTACAGGATTAGGAATGAAGTTATCCGGGAAAGAGTGAGCCAACAGGGATTACATAGAGGCACTTCCCGCAGGTCTGAGGCTTGGTCTTACGTTAAGGTGAGATTGTACTTTATTTTAATATTTTGTATATGTAGTAGGCCTCTTTTAAAGCTATATTAGTGATTAATTTTTAAATATAATGCTTAAGGAACATATTTATTACTTTTATAACTATTTTCACAAAATTACTAAAGTTTGTACTTTGGTTTCTAATGTAATGCAAATTGTGTCCATATCATTGATTTGAAAATCTTATATAGAATTTAGATAAACTTCAAAACATATTAAACACTATAGTTATGTGCCCACCAAAGTTATATAATTTCAACCATCTTGCTTTCATTCAAATACTTTAGTTTAAATAATTCCTTAAATGTATTTACTACCTACTACAGCCAATAAGTGTTTGGAGGTCATATGTAATATTTGGTGATTTTAGGTATTTGGCATTGGGATTCTATGTGTTCAATGTCCTTCCAACATAGAATCAGAAAAAGCACTACAAGTGCAATAATTAAAGAAACATGTGTGTCATTATGGATCACATTAATGCACAATGTCCTTAAAATGCCTTCCAAACAATGCTAGGAAGAGATTGAAACGGTCTTTGATAGAATGTGGCAGGTTCCCAATTGTGTCGGTGCTATCGATGGAAAGCATGTTATTATTCAAGTAAGTGTGGATATTTATGTAACTTCTCCCTTAAATATATACTTTTGTTTAATCGACTTGAGATACAAGTCTTATTTTAAACTTAAATTTGATTAATACACTAAATAGCAATAGTGTTATAATAGCTTGTTTGTCAAATATAAAATAGAAACTACTTGTTTCAGTGTCCTCATAATGGTGGGAGCATGAACTACAATTACAAGCATACACATAGCATTGTGCTTCTTGCAAGCTGTGATGCACAATATCGTTTCACCATGGTCGATATAGGTGCATATGGCAGACAAAGCGATGGTGGAATTTTTGCAGTTTCTAATATGTGAAAAAAATCCTGCAAAATAATTTATTAGTCCCCCCACCGAAAACGCTGCCATGCACAAATGTGTCTGTACCCCATGTGTTCCTGGCAGATGAAGCCTTCCCATTAAAATCTAATATCCTTAGAGCCTTCTCGGGAAAATTTTTGGATAACAGAAAGACTATATACAATTATAGACAAAGCAGAGGAAGAAAAGTATTTGAAAATACTTTTGGCATTCTCGCAGCAAGGTAATACATATTTTAGCTTAACTTTTTATAATTATAAATTTTAGAATATTTATTATATTAAAAAAGTTGTTTCAACATACAGGTATTTTAAAGATTCATGACAATTTTTTGTTTACACTTTATAACTAGCTGGTAATTAAAACTTAATTCATTTCAATAAATGAATAAAATTTCTAATTCAAATTTAATACCGGGCCACAAATATAAAATTCTTCAAAATAATAATTTTGAGGGTTGTGGGTGAGAGAAAGAGTATCATAACACTAACACTAACAGGTAGAATAGGATTATTTGGGGGTCTAAGGTATCATTCTCTCAATAAACTTGACTCCTTGTTATTAGTGAAAAAACAAGTTAAATTTATCTTAATATATTACCTTTACAATTATAATAATAGGCTTACAAGATTAAATAGAATAACTGATTCTAATTGTTTCCTAATTTAATTTGAAACTTGGGACTTTCTTTTTTGATAGTATTATGAGGGAGCGCTGGCAACGTTCATTACTGCCAAATGAATGCACCTCAGCTTAAATAGTAACCACCATTCAAATATCTAACCTAGCTAAACTTTCAAAATGCTTCATTGTTTTATTAAGAGGTCATGTTAAATCCATAATTTTGATTCTTTTACTCACTCACAAAAAAGGTGGGAAGTTGTACTTTTATCTCGCAAGGTTTTTCAATCCAACGCACAACCCTTGTTGGGAATCATTGTATTAGAGCAAAATGTGCAATTTCATAATATAGTTGAAAATACTTCACTAGATATTCAAAAGTAGACCTAAATCATTAGAAATTTGTCTAGCACTTTTACAAAGTTCAAAATTGTAATTTCAGGAAATAAACAATTACAGGTTCTTCAGTTTAAACATTTTTTAAAAAATTTTTTTACAACAAGTTATGTCAGTTTAAATATTTATCAAAAAAAAGGTTGTTTTTTTTACAAATATACAAATGTATACAACTCTTTCATCAACAGTCTTTAATTCTTGAAGATGATTCTCTTGCATATTCTCTGAAAAATAAAATTTGCTTGAATATGTGTTAGCTCTATAAAATTATAAAAAATTGATTATTTTGTAGGTGGTGAATTTTCAGAAAACCAATTGTGGCTTTTGTTGGAACTGTGGAGAGCAGTATAAAGGCATGTGCTTGCCTCCACAATTTGATGGCAGAAATTTCATCAACTAAATACATGCCTAAATATTATGCTGACAGTGATGGTGATGCAAAAGATGGCACTTGGCATAAAGAACCAACAGCAGCTATGCAATCTGTTGGTCAAGCGGGGTGTAATAATCACAGCCAAGAAGCATATTATATAAGAGAGGCATTCACAGACTTCTTCAGTGGTGTTGGGCAAGTTGAATGGTAATGGCAAAAGGTTTAAGTCATTTTCTAAACAAAGAGACATACTTTATAATTTATCAAGCAATTTTTCGAGGGAGCATGCTGCTATTAATGCCTATTAAATCTACTAGCTAGAAAATACATGGATTGCTAACAAATTTGTGTCTACTGGAGTATGTATAAGAGTTGGGTCCATTCATATAATTAAAAATTAATACCGGAGGTGTGCCATGTTCACTTTTTCAATTCAAAGTAAAGTAAATTCAAATAATATGAAATAACTTAATCAAGAATCAATAAGCAGAACCAAAGTTTGAATACTCGTATTTAAAATCTTTTATGTTGTAAGGGGTGCGCATAACACAGAAATACACTGATTGATTATATTTATTTATATATATATATGTATGTATTTGTATTTGACCTTGTTCCTCAAAAATTGAGACCAGTTGGCTATGAATTTGAATTTTCGCCCTTTCTTTTGTAGTTTTTTTTAAAAATTTTCTTAAGAAGAGGAAGTAAGCTCGACAGCCACTGCATGTCAGTATCTGGTTCCTTTTCTAGTTCTTTTAGAATTTTTGACTGGAACTCCATATTTGGTGCAAGTGGTTTCCTTTTAGTAGCAACTACAAACATAAAACCATACTTTTGTACATAATGGTTAATTTGCTTTAGTTATTATACATATTGTACTCTATTTATATTGTAAATTATGTTTATTTTAATAATACAAGTTGTACTATCATCATTGTTGCATCATGGTTGCGTTTATTGCACACAATGTTTTACCCAGTTCACATGTATAATTTTATACAATATTTGATTAATATAATGGCTTCTTTGCCACTTTTTGTTGTTGAAAAATCTTCAAATATGAATAAAGGCTAATTTTCAATTTTTTTTCCTTTCTAAACAGTTGAAACCAATATACTTGTGGTTCAATCTATTCTGATTTTAGTGATATTTATTTTGATAAAGATTTTGGTTGTTAATTAATATACAATTATTCGTTTAAAAATGTAATCTTCTAGCAAATAGGATTACCTATTGTTAACAATCAAAAACCTGTACAATGGCTGATATGGGACGTATTATATTCCCCGAAATTATACAAAACATATCTTGTACAATCTCTGGTGTTCACAAGACACCATCTTCAGGCCACAGGTTTTGTACAATAAACTGCGTGCTTTGTGTATCGAGATTAATGAAAACATATGCCATCATTTATGTAAAAAAAAAAAGTCATTCTTTGATTTGTATTATTTCTACATAAATTACTCCCTTCTCCTACGGGTGTAAAAAGCGGGAGTTCGAGAGGGGGCATACACCTCCTGGAAATTGGACATCCCCCATAGTGGGGTCAACATATGAATGGCATATAAAAACTTAAGTAAATTATAGTGTTTATATGCAATTTTACTATTTATTTTATATACTATAATTTAGGGGTGTGTGAAGCTTCAAAACAAACATCAGCTTCGACTTTGTTCCGCCAACATTCTGAGCTGTTTTGTACATTACAAATTAAAATAATATGCAGATAATCTGTAGTAATCATATGCATGTTGTGATACTAAGTTGAATAGTAAGATTAACATTAAATATTACAAACAATTATGCAATAAAATATTTTCCAAGTAGCTTTAGTGCACAAAGTAATATAAATTACCATAATAGAGTATTTTTTCAAGTATAACACAACTAAAACAAAATATTCAAACTTTGATTTGAGTTTGCTTCTTATTGAAAAAGTGGACTTCGTACACCCCTACTACAAGCCAAATACTAACTTTATTATTTTGTTTAACAATTTTATAATATTGGGAATTGATAAAAATAAAGAAAAATAAACATATAAAGGAAACAATGCCAGGCACTTTTCCTAAAATTTGTACTTATTAGTTTGTTTCATTTTGTTCTCTATTTTTTATTAATTTCCAATATTATCAATTCATTATTTTAATATTCACCTACAAGATGTAATTTTGTTGTACCACTGACCACTGACCGATTCTTGGAAAGAGAATAGGAGTCAAATATTGTTTCTATGATCTTTTTTAAGAACCCCCAACCCTCCTAGAAAAATGAGCTTTTTGTTTACCTCTTTTCAGAATTTCTAAATCTGCAGGATAAGCTCGAGGCCCAGGTTCCATCTGAATAGGTGTTGAAGGAATATCTCAAATTAAAACATAACAAACATTAGTTTAATGTGTGGTAAAACAACACATATTCAGAAAATATTTATTTATGGCGATTTGAGGTGGAGTCACTCTGAGGCTATAGCTTTACTTCTATTTTTTTTAAGTGATTGCAATGCTATTCGACTTGTGCATGATTCAAAGAGAAATATAAGTGGCTAAAATTATAAAAAAAAAGTTAGCAAGCTACATTCAGAGTGTTTTATAAATAGTAGCCTGACTCAGTTTACTTGAGCTGTATAATGTTTGGGCGAGAAGCTCATCTAGCATAACCTCCAAAATATCTGCCATTCACATTGATTCTCTTTTGTGACATCTTAGCTACATTTGTATAGCCATTATATAATAAATTTATATCAAACAAAACATCAATATGCATGTGGAATTAATATCACATTTGTTATGTTTGTCAGTTATGAGGAGATCGAGATATGTATTCCGGCCGGGTGTACTCGGTATGCTTTTTCCTAAACATTCACCTCCTCTACCTTCACAAAAATAAGTGTACATTTCCTCTAAATTCTACCTACCCCTCTAGTGTTTGTACATGCGAATAGCCGAAACTGGTAGCCAAACAAAGTAAAAGAAAACTATATTTTGAACACTTGGGATTTATCAAGGAGTAGTGATGATGGTCTCGAAACAAATATATATAGGTCTAATCCTGCAACAACAGAGTTATAGGCTCTATTATGGGTGGCAAAGAGAGTTTAGACATTGGCCTATCAGTTTTGGGGTTCTGCAAGGTTGTGAGGGGGTGGTGGGTAAGAAAATCAAAAGTGTTTTTTCAGGTGCTAGTAGTAATTTCTTGTTAATGCACATGCAAAATATGATAAGGAAAATAGTTGGTTTTACTCTTTTCTCTATTATTTTGAGAAGAGTCCCATTGGTCCATAGGGAAAGGTAGGCCCATTTCTTCACAAGGAGGATAAGCCCACAGCAAATCTAATTAAAAAGAAAGTTCAAGTTTTATATAGTAGGCTTTTTTAAAAACTTAATTATTAGTTAAAGAATGCAAATCAAATACAGCCTTAAAGAAAAATTTACCAAAATTTTAGCATTTTTTTAAACAACCTTTATGCATTCGTATTTCTTAAGGATTGCTTTGGGGTTATATGAACATTTGCACATTTTAAATCCACTTAATTATTCTTTGAGATACTATAGATATAGCTGGGATAGTCGGGGGTTGGCCGACACCCCTGCTTCCCCCCCAGCCCCTAATCCTCTTTTATCTTAACCCATTATTATGATAATACTATGATGTCCGTTAGACAGGGCAAATTAATATACATATATTTACATAATAAATTCTACTTTGCTCAGTACTGTTTATATTGTTGTTATTTGAACAGGGTGTCTACCATCCGGGAAAATCAGGGAAAACGGGAATTGGCCGGGAATTTGAAGTGATCGGGAAAAAATGGGAATAAGTAGGGAATTTGGTAAATCACAATAAAAATCCGGGAAAATGATATTTTACTCAAAATATGAAATACAATAATCAGTAAATTATGTCATTTTTTTGTTTGTAGATGTATAATATATTTTTAATTCTTAGTAAACAATTTTAATTCAAATTTTAAAAATTATTATTATTATTATTAAAAAGATTAATAGAAAAACGAGGGGGGGGGGAAGTTAGAAGGATGTGACATACTTTTTTAGTCGGGAATTTTAGGAAATGATCAGGGGAAATCAGGGAAAAGGTCGGGGATTTCTTTGGTCAAGTTGAGTAGACACTATGTTGAAGTAATGGTGAGGTTACATCCATTATTTATGAAATTTGGAGACCTTTTGAGTCCCTATTATACGAGAATATAACTATGTCTTATAGTGCGAGTCCATCCGACTATTGAATTCTCATCTTTTTGATAATATCCAAGCATTATAAATAAAAAAGATTATTATTGTGAGTCCTTTGGACAAATAAGCTATTGTTTTTCACTAAGCCTTTTTAAAATTATGGATAGTTTTAATTATGTTGGATGAGATATATATATATATATATATATATATATATTTGTTATTGATTAAATAAAATTATTCTAATCCCGTTATCTGGCAATGTGTTCACTTCTATTCAGGCTTTATTTAAGTATCATACCATCCTGGAGATAACCTTATTTTATAGTTACGCTACTGCTGAGTGGGTTTGTTGATATCATGATTGTATATCATTTCATAATATATGCTTTTTGGACGTCCTATTGGCTCACTCTTCATTTATCTGTTCTTTATCAATTTACCTTGTCTCTTGTAAGCCCGCTTTAGTCCTGGAAGGTAAAAAGGGGCTACATAGCCTTCATGAGCTGTCTTAAGCCTTCTTGAGCCTTAAGTCGCCTTGAGCCTTCTTGAGCATACACTTTGAGCCTTGACCAGCTTTGAACCTTGAGCATTCTTAAGCCTTATCTATCCATCTTGAGCTTTACTTAGCCTTATTGAGCATTCAGCCTTGAGCCTTCTTGACCCTTGATCCTTGAGCATTGAGCCTTAAGCCTTGTAATAATATGGAATTATACATCTCAATAATTTATTATTCACATCTTTATTCAAAATTACGATATTTTAAATGAGAACGGGTAGTAAGATTTATTTGTCTTAAGTTAAGTTGCAAGGTATGGTGATATCATCCTTCTACTTCTCTGTTTAAAAAGACAACGCAGTTTTGTGGACAGAACCACACCTGGATGGCCACACCTTTTTTCTTTTAGGATGCTTCGAGAAGGAAATGTCGCTTTATATATCCCTTCAGGGTATGCATCTCTCCACTTTCCGTCCTGATGAGGAGCCGAGTATGTAGAGTCTATGAGATCTTAA
This sequence comes from Timema monikensis, assembly GCA_902151445.1. Taxonomy (NCBI): domain Eukaryota; kingdom Metazoa; phylum Arthropoda; class Insecta; order Phasmatodea; family Timematidae; genus Timema; species Timema monikensis. Next base: position 64,478 of record CABFVZ010003439.1, on the reverse strand, counting down.
TATGTGTTCTAAATTTCACGTGCCAGAAATTATCACGCATATAACGCAATAGTCGGGCTTTTATTACAATCTACAATGTGTAAAATATCTAGCAAAAAACTGTTTATCTACTTAAAATAAAAATAACTATAAAATATCAGAACTTTCAATTTATAAAATAAGACATCATCTCTTTTTAATTATTTTAATACAGAACAGCAAACTTGGACCTAATTCAATCGTTATATAACAAATGTCCCCCTAATGGTGGCGTACAAACATTAATATATCAGGCTAGCTCATTTAAACGTTACAGCCTGCTTGAGCCTTCATGAGCGTCCTTGATCCTTGAGCTTTCTTGAGCCTTCAGCCTTGAGCCGCCTTGAGCCTTGAGTATTGAGCCTTCTTGAGCCGTCTTTAGCCTTGATCCTTCTTGAGCCTTGAACCTTTTTGAACCTTCATTAGCCGTCTTGAACATTGAGCTTTCTTTAGCCTTCCTGAGCCATGAACCGCCTTTGGCCCTGAGGCTTCTTGAGTTGAATTGAGCCTTTTTGAGCCACCTTGAGGATTGAACTCTGAGCCTTTAGCCGCCTTGAGGATTGAGCCCTGAGCCCAGAACCTAAAGCCCATAACCCAGAGAGCCGAGCCCAGGGCTCCAAGCCCTGAGCCCCAAACCACGAGACCCGAGCCCAGAGCCCTGAGTCCTTAGCCCTGAACCCAGAGACCTGAGCCCTAAATCCTGAGCCCTGACACCTGAGCCTTGTGCCTTGTAACTTTACCCTTGAGCCTAGATTCTTGAGACTTCTTGAGCTTAGAGCCCCCTTGAACCTTGAGCCTTCTTGATCCTACATATTTAGCCTTGAGAAGCCTTTAGCCTGTAGCTTTGAGCATTCTTGAGACTTTTTCACCCTTTTTGAGTTTTACTCATCCTTATTGAGACTTGAGCAACCTGGAGCTTTCTTGATCCTTAAGCATTGAGCCTTTACCCTTGAGTATTCTTGAGCTTTCATCCTGTGGCAGCCTTGAGCTTTCTTGAGCCTTGAGCCTTCTTGAAACTTCGTGAGCCGTCTTGAACCTTCTTGAACCACCTTAAGCTTTGAGCCTTGAGGCTTCTTGAGCCTACTTGAGGACTGAGACCTGAGATTTTAGCTGCCTTGAGGATTGAGCCCTGAGCCTTTTTTAGTCCTGAGCCATCAGCCCTGTGCTCTGATTCCCGAGCCCAGCCCTCCAACCCCTCAGCCCTGAGCTCCGACCCCCGAGACCCTAGCCCAAAATCCAGAGCTCAGAGCGCTGGGACCCAGGCCCCAGTTCCCGAGTTCCCTAAAACCGGGACCCGAACCCCGAGCCCAGAACCCAAAGCCCAGAATGCTGGGCCCAAGCTGAGGCTCCCGAGCCCCGTACACCGAGCCTCTAGCCCCGATCCCTGAGCTCTTAGCCTTGAACCGTGAGCCCTTGGCCATGAGCTTTGAGCCTTGAGTCTTGAACCTAGATCCTTGATCCTTCTTGAGCCTTCTTGATTTTTGAGCCACTTTGAGCCTTCTTGAAATTACACATTGAGCCTTGAGCAGCCTTGAATCTGTAGCTTTGAGTCTTCTTGAGCCTTCTTGATCCTTCTTGAGCTTTACTGAGCATTCTTGAGCTTTGAACAGCATGGATCCTTCTTGAAACTTAGCCTTGAGCATTGAGCCTTGCGTATTCTTGAGCCTTCAGCCTTGAGCCACCTTGAACCTTGAGACTTGAGCCTTCTTGAGCCCTAAGCCAAGAGCCCTGTGCCCTGAGCTCTGAGACCTAAACCCAGAGACTATAACCCTGAGCCCTGAGCCCCAATCATCGATCCCAGAGGCCAGACACCAGAACCATGAACTCTTAGACCTGAGCACTGAACACTGAAAACTGAGCCCTGAGCCCTGAGCCTAGATACTTGAGCCTTATTGAACCTTCTTGAGCAGCCTTGAGCCTTGGGCTGCCTTGAGCCTACATATTGAGTCTTGAGCCTTGAAATTTGAGCTTTCTTGAGCCTTCTTGAGATTTAGATATCCTTGATCCATGAGCATTGAGCCATGAGCCTTGAGCTTTCTTGGACATTAAGCCTTTCATGAACCTTCATGAGCCATCTTGAACCTTGAGTTTTCTTGAGCTTTCTGGCCTTGAGCCGCCTTTAACCTTGAGGCTTTTGAGATGCCTTGAACCTTGAGCCTTCTTCAGCCGCTTGAGAATTGAGTTTTGAGCATTGATCCTTTTTGATCCCTGTTCCCTGAGCCCTGTGCCAAGAGCCCAGAATTCAGAGCCCAGAGAACAAAGCCCAGAACTCCATGCCCTGAGCCCATAGCTCCGAGCCCTGAGCGCCGAACCCAGTGACCCGAATTCAGAGCCCATAAGCCCTGAGCCCTGAGGCCTGGGCCCTGATACCAGAGCCAGGAGACCTACACCCCGAGCCCTGAACACTGAACATAGATCCTTGAGCCTTCTTGATCCTTCTTTAGCCTTCCTGACCTTTAACCGCCTTGAGCCTACACATTGGGCATTGAGAATCCTTGAGCTTTCTTGACCCTTCTTGAGCTTTAATGAACCTTAAGCCTTGAGCATTGATGTTTATTGACCTTGGGCCTTGAGCTTTCTTGAACCATGAGACTTGAGCTTTCTTTAACTTTGAACCTTGAGCCTTCTTGTGCCTTGAGTATTCTTGAGCCTTAAGCCTTGAGCCTTGAGCCTTCTTGAACCATCATGTGTCGTCTTGATACTTGAGCTTTCCTGAGAGTTCTTGAGCCTTGAGCTTCCCTTAACCTTACCCCTTGAGGATTCTTGAACCATTTTGAGCCTTTAGCCGCGTTGAGGATTAAGCCCTGAGCCCCAAGCCAGAGTCCAAAGCCCCGAACACCGAGCTTCTAGGCTAGAGCCCAGAGATCAGAGCCCATATCCCAAAGCTCATAGCACAGACCCCAGAGCCTTTAGCCCTGAGTCCAGATCTCTGAGCCCTGAGCCATGAAACTTGAGTCCTGGGCCGTGAACACTGAGCCCTGAGCTTTGAGCCTTGAGCTTAAATCATTGAGACTTGATGAGTCTTCTTGATCCTAGAGCTGCCTTGGGCCTTGAGCCTTCTTGAACCCACACATTGAGCTTTGAGCAGCCTTGAGCCCGTAGCTTTGAGCATTCTTGAGTCTTATTGACCCTTCTTGAGTTTTACTGAGCCTTCTTGATCCTTGAGCAGACTGGAGCGTTCATGATCCTTGAGCCTTGAGCATTCTTAAGCCTTCAGTCTTTAGTCGCTTTGAGCCTTCTTCTACCTTCATGAGCCGTCTTGAGCCTTCTTGACCACTCTTGAGACTTGAGCCTTGAGCTTCTTGAGTAGCCTTAAGACTTGAACCTTGAGCCTTCTTGTGGCATCTTGAGTCACCTTGAGGATTGAGCCTTGACTCTTCTTGAGCCTTGAACCCTGAGCCGTGTGCCCTGAGACGTGTCACCTGAGCCCTGAACCGAGAACCCATAGCCCTGAGACCAGAGCCCTGGTCCCCGAGCACAGAACCCTAGAACAGGGCCCCAATCCCCGAGCATCGAGATCCGAGACCCTAGCCCTGAGCTCCAAGCCCAAAGCCCAGATCCCTGAGCCCTCGGCCCTAGGCCTTGAGCCCTGAGCACTGAGCCTTGAGCTTTGAGGCTTGAGCCTTGAACCTTGAGCCTAGATCCTTGAAATTTGAGCCTTCTTGAGCCTACACATTGAGCGTTGAGTAGCCTTGAGCCTGTAGCTTTGATCATTATTGAGCCTTCTTGATCCTTATTTAGCTTTACTGAGCCTTCTTTATTATTAAGCAGCCTAGAGCCTTCTTGAGCTTTTTAGAGCCGCTTGAAGATTGAGCTCTGAGCCTTGATCTTCTTGAGCCCTGAGCCCTGAACCATGTGTGCAGAGCCCAGAGCCTATAACCCGATGCCTAGAGCCCAGAGCTAATTGCAACGAGCCCAAAGTTCTGAGCCTAGATCCTTTAGCTACCTTGAGTCTACATATTGAGCCTTGATCCTTGAGCTTTGAGCATTCTTGACCCTTCATGAGCTTTACTAAGACTTAAGCCTTGAACCTTCATGAACCGTTTGTGGCTAAAGATTTATTGAGCCTTGAACCTTGATCCTTTTTGAGCCTTCTTGATCCGCCCTGAGGATTGAGCCTTGAATATTGAGCCTTCTTAAGCTCTGAGCCCTGAGCCTTATGCTCCGACCCCTGAGCCCTGAACCCATAGCCCAAAGCCCTGTCCCTGGGCTCTGGGCCCTGAACGCTGAGCCCTGAGCATAGATCCTTTACTTTCTTGAGCCACCTTGAGCCTACAATTGAGACTTTAGCAGCCTTGAGCCTTGAGCTTTGAGCATTCTTGAGCCTTCGTGACCCTTCTTGATATTTACTGAGCCTTGAGCTTTTTTAAGCCTTGTGTCTTGAAACTCGAGCTTTCTTAAACCTTCATGACTCGACTTGAGCCTTGAGCTTTCTTGAGCCTTCTTGAGCCCTTAGCCACCTTTATCCTTGAGGCTTCTTGAGCCACCTTGAGCCTCGAAACTTGAACATTCTTGTGACATCTTGAATCGCCTTTAGGATTGGGCCTTGAGGATTTTTGAGCCCTGAACCCAGAGCCCATAGACCTGAGACTATAGCCCTGAGCCCAAAGCCCATAGCCCCAAACGAACTCTGAAACCTGAGTCCCAAGTCCTGAGCCCCGAATCCTTAGACCCAATACCCAAGCGCTGAGCCCCAGGTCCCAAGCTGCGAGCACCGAGCTCAGATCATAAAGCCCAGAGACCAGCACTCCAGGCCCCGATCCCCAAACCCCGATCCCTGATCCACGTGCTCCGAGCCCCAAACACCATGCCCTGAGCACAAGGCCAAGAGCCAAGAGATCAGAGCCCAAACCCCAGAGCCAAGAGCCCATAGCACACCAATATCCCATAGCCCCAAGCCCAGAGCACCGAGCTCCGAGACCCTAGCCCCGATTTTAGAGCTCAGATCCCTGAGCCCTCGGTCCTGGCCCTTGAGCTCTGAGCACTTAGCCTTGAGCTTTGTCCCTTATACTTGAATCTTGAGACTATATCCTTGAACCTTGATTCTTTTTGAGCCTTCATGAGCCTACACATTGAGCCTTGAGCAGCCTTGAAACTGTAGCTTTGTTCATTCTTGAGCCTTCTTGAGCCTACACATTGAGCCTTGAGCAGCCTTGAAACTGTAGCTTTGTTCATTCTTGAGCCTTCTTGACCCTTCTTTAGCTTTACTGAGCTTTCTTGAACCTTTAGCATTCTTCATCCTTCATTCTTGAGCCACCTCGAGCCTTCTTGAACCTTCATGAAACTTCTTGAGCCTTGGATTTCTTGATCCTTCTTGATTCTTGAGCCACCTTTAGCTTTGAGCCCTGGGGGTTCTTAAACCGCTTTGAGCCTTGAACCTTTAGATATCTTGTGACTTCTTGAGATGCCTTGAGGATTGAGACCTGAGAATTCTTGAGCACTGAGCCCTGAACCCTGAACCCTGTTCCCAGAATTCAGAGCCCAGAATTCAAAACCTAGAGCTGATAGATCAGATCCCAGGGCTCATAGCCCCGAGCCAAGAGCCTCGACACCAGAGCCCAGAGATATGAGCCATGAGCTTGGATCCTTGTACTTTCTTGAGTTTTTTGAGCTGCCTTGAGCCTATACATTGAGCCTTGAGCAGACTTGACCCTTGAGCTTTGAGCATTATTGAGCCTTCTAGACCCTTCTTTTGCTTAACTGACCCTTGAGCTTTCTTGAGTCTTGATCCTTGAGCTTTTAGCTTTCTTGAACCTTGTGCTTTCTTGAGCCTATAGACTTTCTTGAACCTTCATGAGCCGACTTTAGCCTTGAGGCTTCTTGAGCTGTCTTGAGCCTTATTGAGCCTTCTTGATCCCTGAGCCATGAGCCCTTTTCCCATAACCCACAACCCAGAGCCAAGAAACCAGGCCCAGAATTCGTAGCCCAGAGTCCAGACCCCATATCACCGAGCCCAGAGCGCAGAAACCAGAGCCCAGACACCTGAGATCTTAGCCCTTAAACCTGAGCCCTTGGCCCTGAGCACTGAGCCTAGATCATTGAGCCTTTTTGATTCTTCTTGAGCCGCTTTGAACCTACACGTTGAGCCCTGAACTTTGAGAATTCTTTAGCCTTCTTGACCCTTTTTAAGCTTTACTGACCCTTGAGCCTTGTGAATTGATCCTTAAGTTTTTTTTAGCCTTGTGCTTTATTGAGCTTTCTGATCCTTGATTCTTGTGAATTGAGCCTTCTTGAAACTTCATGAGCCGTCTTAAACCTTGAACTTTCTGAGCCTTTTTGAGCCTTGAGCCACCTTTAGCCTCGAGCCTTGAGGCTCCTTGAGCCGCCTTGAGCCTTGAACCTTCTTGATTCTTCTGGATCCACCTTGAGGATTGAGCTCTGAGCATTGAGCTATCTTGAGCTTTGAGCCTTGTGCCCTGATCCATGAGTCCTTATCCCAGAGCCCAGACCCAAGAGCCCAGAACTCTGCGCCATGATCCTTGAGCCCTGAGCACTGAATCTTGTGCCCTGGTTTGGATCCCTGAACCTTGAGCCTTGAGCATTCTTAAACCTTCAGTTTTGAGCTGCCTTGAGCCTTTATCCTTGAGCCTTCTTGATCCGTTTTGAGCCTTGAGCCGTATTTAACCTTGAGCCCTGAGACTTCTTGAACCGTCTTGAGCCTTGAACCTTGAGCCATCTTTTGCCTTCTTGAGTCACCTTGAGGATTTAGCCCTGAGACTTGAACCTTCTTCAGTCCTGAGCCCTTTTCCTTAGCTCTGTCCCCTGAGTGCTGATCTTAGAACCCAGAGGCCAGAGTCCTCAGCCCCGAGCTCCAAGCCACGATCCCCAGTCCCAGAGCCTCGGACTTCTAACCTTGATACATGAGCCCTGAGCTTAGATCCTTGAGCCTTCTTTATTATTAGCACCGCGTCTTACTACCCGTTCGGGTTATACGCACTTACGCTAATGTGTAATGGTAGGGTGATTGTGAGATGAAATGGAGGACCTACAGTTTAACGTGGAATCCGAACCACGGTGGAGGCCTGGCATTCCTCACATTCACAAGATGTCTTATCAGAGGTGAAGGAAGGGTCTGGTAATCAGATAAATCTTTGCCGGGACCGAGGATTAAACCCCGGCCGCCAGCATAGAAGTCTTGACACCTTACCCCTAGACCACCAGGTCACCGACTTGAGCCTTCTTGATCCTTATTGAGCACATTGAGCCTCTAGCCGCCTTAAGGCTACACATTTGAGCCTTGAGCCACCTTTAGCCTTGAGCCACATTGATCCTTATTGTGGCATCTTGAGTCGCCTTGAGGATTGAGCCTTGAATCTTCTTGGGCCCTGAACCCTGAGCTGTGTCATGTGCCCTGAGCCCTGAACCCATAGCCCTGAGCCCAGAGCCTAAAGCACAGAGCTCCGAACGCTGAGCCTTAAACCCTCAGCCCCAATCCACGAGTCCCTAGCCTCGAAATCCGAGCGCTGAACCCCGAGTCCTGAGCTGTGAACACCGAGCCCAGATCCTAGAGCCCAGAGACCAGAACTACGGGCCCCAAGCCCCGATACTCGAGCCCAGAGCCCTAAGCCTCATGCTCCGAGCCCCGAGCATAATGCGTCGAGCCCAAGGCCCAGAGCCCAGAGCCCATAGCCAAGAGCCCCAAGACCAGAGCCCCAGGCCACGATCCCCGGGCCTCGAGCCCAGCACCTCAGACCTGGGCCCTAAGCCCGGAGCCCATAGCACTGAGCACCAAGTTCCGAGACTCTATCCCCAAGCCCAGAGACAAAACACCAAGTTCCGATGCACTAGCCCCGAGCCCATAACCCGATGCCCAGAGCCCAGAGCACATAGCAACGAGCCCAAAGCCCTGAGCCTAGATCCTTGAGCCTTCTTGACACGCCTTGAGCCTTTAGCCACCTTGAATCTAAATATAGATTCTTGATCATTGAGCTTTGGGCATTCTTGACCCTTCATGAGCCTTACTGAGCCTTAAACCTTGGAATTTCTTGACCCTTGAGCTTTCTTGAGCTGTGAGCCTTGTGCTTTATTGAGCCTTCTTGAGCCTTTACACTTCATGAATTGTTTGAGGCTTAAGATTTCTTGAGCCTTGAGCCACCTTGAGTCTTGAACCTTGATCCTTCTTGAGCCTTCTTGATCCGCCTTGAGGAATGAGCATTGAATATTGAGCCTTCTTGAGCTCTGAGCCCTGAGACTTATGCTCTGATCCCTGAGCCTAGATCCTTGACCTTCTTGAGCCACCTTCAACCACCTTGAGCCTACAAATTGAGACTTTAGCAGCCTTGAGCATTGAGCATTCTTGAGCCTTCGTGACCATTCTTGATCTTTACTAAGCCTTGTGTCTTGAAACTTGAGCTTTCTTAAACCTTCATGACTCGACTTGAGCCTTGAGCTTTCTTGATCCTTCTTGAGCCCTTAGCCACCGTTAGCCTTGAGCCTTGAGGCATCTTGAGTCGCCTTGAGGATTGGACATTGAGCCTTCTTGAGCAATGAATTCTGAGCCGTGTGCCCTGAGCCCTGAACCCAGAGACCATACCTGAGACTATAGCCCCGAGTCCCAAGCCCAGAGCCAAAGCCCATAACCCAAAACGCCGAGTCTCGAACTCAAAAACCTGAGTCCCGAGTCCTGAGCCCCGAGTCATTAGCCCCAATATCCAAGCGCTGAGCCCCAGGTCCCGAGCTGCGAGCACCGAGATCAGATCATAAAGCCCAGAGACCAGCACTCCAGGCCCCGATCCCCAAACCCCAAGCCCTGAGCCACGTGCTCCGAGCCCCGAACACCATGCCATGAGCACAAGGCCCATAACCCAGAGCCAAGAGATCAAAGCCCAGACCCCAGAGACAAGAGCCCCATAGCCCAGAGCACCGAGTGTCGAGACGATAGCCCCGAGCCCCGAGTTAGAGCCCAGATCCCTTAGCCCTGAGCACTAAGCCTTGAGCTTTGAGCCTTGAGCCTTAGACTTGATCCTTGAGACTAGATCCATAAACCTTGAGTCTCTTTAAGCCGCCTTGAACCTACACATTGAGCCTTGAGCAGCCTTGAGACTGTCGCTTTAGATAATTCTTGAGCCTTCTTGAATCTTCTTTAGCTTTACTGAGCCTTCTTGATACATGAGCAGCCTTGAGCCACCTTAGGCTTTGAGCATTCTTCAGCCTTCATTCATGAGACTTTTCTTGAGTCTTGAGATTTATTGATCCTTCTTGATCCTTGAGCCGCCTTTAGCTTTGAGCCCTGGGGCTTCTTAAGCCGCTTCGAACCTTGAACCTTTAGACTTCTTGTGACTTCTTGAGCCACCTTGAGGATTGAGCACTGAGATTTCTTGAGCCCTGAGCCCTGAACCCTGTTCCCAGAGCACAGAATTCAAAGCCCAGAGCCGATAGATCAGAGCCAAGGGCTCTTAGCCCCAACCCCAGAGCCCAGAGCCATAGGCCTTGAGCTTGGATCCTTTAACCTTCTTGAGCTTTTTTGAGCTGTCTTGAGCCTTGAGACTCCTTGAGACTACACATTGAGCCTGGATCAGACTTAACCCTTGAGCTTTGAGCATTATTGAGCCTTCTAGACCCTTATTTTGCTTAACTGACCCTTGACCCTTGAGCTTTCTTGAGTCTTGAGCTTTTAGATTTCTTGAGCCTTGAGACTTTCTTGAACCTTCATGAGCCGTCTTGATTCTTGATCTTTCTTGAGACGCCTTTAGCCTTGAGCTTTGAGCCTTCTTGAATCGTTTTAAGCCTTGAATCTTGAGATTTCTTGAGCCTTCTTGTGCCGCCTGATGAGTGAGCACTTAGACTTGAGCCTTCTTGATCCCTGAGCCATGTGCCCATAGCCCAGACCCAATAGCCCAGAGCCTAGAAACCAGAGACCAGAGCCCTGAAATCTTAGCCCTTAGTCCTGGGCCCTTGGCCCTGAGCACTGAGCCTAGATCATTGAGCCTTTTGATTCTTCTTGAGTCGCCTTTAGCCCACACATTGAGCCTTGATCATTCTTGAGCCTTCTTGACCCTTTTTGAGCTTTACTGACCCTTGTGCCTTGAGCCTTGTGCTTTATTTAACTTTCTGATCCTTTATCCTTGTGACTTGAGCCTTCTTGAGTCTTAAGCCTTCTTGAATCTTCATTATCCGTCTTTAGCCTTGAACTTTCTGAGCCTTCTTGAGACTTGAGCCACCTTTAGCCTTGAACCGTCATGATACTTCTGGATCCTCTTTGAGGATTGAGCCCTGAACTTTGAGCTATCTTGAGATCTGAGCCCTGACCACTGAGCCCTTATCCCAGAGCCCTGCGCCATTCTCCTTGAATCCTGAGCACTGAATCTTGTGCCCTGAGCCTAGATCCCTGAACCTTGATCCTTGAACATTCTTAAACCTTCAGCTTTGAGCCGCCTTGCACCTTCATCCTTGAGTCGTTGAGCCTTGAGCCTTCTTGACCCTTCATGACCAGGTTTGAGCCTTGAGCTTTCTTGAGCTTTCATTAGCCTTGAGCCCTGAGGCTTCTTGAGCCACCTTGAGCCTTGAACCTTGAACCTTCTTTAGCTCTGAGCCCTGTGCCATTAGCTCTGTCCCCTGAGTCCTGATATTAGAACCCAGAACCAGAGACCTGAGCCCCGATCCCCGAGCTCCAAGCCACGATCCCCGGTCCCAGAGCCCTGAACCTATCCTTGAGTCATGAGCCCTGAGCTTAGATCCTTGAGCGCATTGAGCCTCTAGCCGCTTTGTGGCTACAAATTTGAGCCTTGAGCAGCCTTGATCCTTGAGCTTTGAGCATTCTTGAACCTTCTTGACCCTTCTTAAGCTTTACTGAGCCTTGACCCTTCTAAAACCTTGTGTCTTAAACTTTCTTAAACTTTAATGAGTCGTCTAGAGCCCTGAGCTTTATTGAACCTTCTTTAGCCTTGATCCACCTTGAGCCACTTTGAGCCTTCTTGTGGCATCTTGAGTCGCCTTGAGGATTGAGCCTTGAACCTTCTAGGGCCCTAAACCCTGAGCTGAGCCGTGTGACCTGAACCCAGAGCCCATAGCCCTGAGACCCTAACTGTGAGCCCAAAGCATAGAGCCCCGAATTCTGAGCCTTAAACCCCTAGCCCCAAGCCACTAGTCCTGATCCCCGAGTCCCTAGCCTCGAAATTCTAGCGCTGAGCCCCGATTCCTGAGCTGTGAAAACCGATCCCAGATCCTAGAGCCCAGAGACAAGAACTACGGGCCCCAAGCCCCGAGACCAGAACTACGGGCCCCAAGCCCCGAGACCAGAACTACGGGCCCCAAACCTCAAGCCCAGAGCCCTGAGCCCCATGCTCCGAGCCCCGAGCACAATGCCCCAATCCCAATGCCCAGAACCAAGAGCCCATAGCCTCGAGCCCCAAGCCAAGAACCCTGAGACCAGAGCCCCAGGCCACTATCCCCGGGCCTCGAGCCCAGCGCCCCAGACCTCGGCCCCAATCCCCGAGCCCATAGACTGAGCACTGAGTTCCGAGACTCCATCCCCAAGCCCAGAGACAAAACACCGAGTTCCGATCCCCGAGCCCCGAGCCTAGATCCCTGAGCCCTCAGACTTGGGCCTTGAGCGCTGAGCACTGAGCCTTGAGACTTGAACCTTGAGCCTAGATCCTTGAAACTTGAGCCTTATTTAGCCTTTTTGAGCCTATATGTATAGCGTTGAGTAGCCTTGAGCTTGTAGCCTTGATCATTCTTGAGCCTTCTTGATCCTTCTTTAGCGTTACTGAGCCTTCTTTATTATTGAGCAGCCTAGAGCCTTCTTGAGCCTTGAGCATATTTGAGCCTTCATTCTTTAGGTGAATTCAGCCTTGAGCTTTGAGTCTTCATGGGCCTTGAGCCTTTAGCCTTCTTGAACCTTCATGATCCGCCTTGAGCTTTCTTGAGCCATCTTGATTCTTGAGTCGCCTTTAGCTTTGAGGCTTGAGGCATCTTGAGCCGCTTTGAGCCTTGAACCTTTTGATTTCTTGTGACTTCTTGGGCCGCTTTGAGCCTTGAACCTTTAGACTTCTTGTGACTTCTTGAGCCGCCTTGTGGATTGAGCTTTGAGACTTGAACCTTCTTGAGCACAGAGCCCTGAACCCAGTGCCCAGAGTCCAGAATTCAAAGCCCAGATCCGATAGCCCAGAGCCCAGGGCTCATAGCCGCGAGCCCCAAGACAAGCACCCCATCCCCAGAGCCATGAACCATGATCCCTGAGCCCTAACCACTGAGCGATGAGCCCTGAGCCCTGAACCTTCTTGAGCCGCCTTGAGCCTTGAGCCTACACATTGAGCCTTGAGCTTTGAACATTTTTGATCCTTTTTGACCCTTCTTTAGCTTAACTTACCCTTGAGCCTTAAGCAATGAGCCTTGAGCTTTCTTGAGCCTTAAGCTTTTTTGAGCCTTCTTGAGCCTTGAGCCTACTTGAGTCCAAGCCGTGAGACTTAAGACTTTTTTGATCCTTCATAAGTAGTCTTGAGCCTTGAGTTTTCTTGAGCCTTGAGCTATCTTGAGCCGCTATTAGAATTGAGCCTTGAGGCTTCTTTAGCCGTCAAGTGTGCCCAGAATTCAGAGCCCAGACCCCATAGACCCGAGCCCATAAACCAGAACCTAGAGCCCAAAGATCTGAGATCTAAGCCCTGTGCCCTTGGCCCTGAGAACTGAGCCTAATTCATTGAGCCTTCTTGATTCTTCTTGAGCTGCCTTGAGCTTACACATTGAGCTTTGAGCATTATCGAGTCTTATTGACCATTCTTGAGCTTTACTGATCCTTGAGCTTTCTTGAGCCTTGAACATTGAGCGTTAAGATTTCTTGATCCTTGATCCTTGTGACTTTAACCTTCTTGAGCCTTGAACCTTCTTGAACCTTCATGATCCATCTTTAGCCTTGAGCTTTCTGAGCCTTCTTGAGCTTTGAGCCACCTTTAGCCTTGAACCTTGAGGCTCCTTGAGCCACCTTGAGGCTTGAACCTTGAGCCTTCTTGATCCTTTTGATCCGCCTTGATGATTGAGCCTTGAGACTAATGCCCTGAGCCCTGAACCCTTATCCCAGAGCCCTGAGCCCTGAGCCTTGAGCACTTAATCTTGAGCCTTGAGCCTATATCCCTGATCCTTGAGCATTCTTAAGCCTTCAGCTTTGGCCGCCTTGAGCCGTCTTGAGCCTTCTTGAACCTTCATGAGCTATCTTGAACCTTGAGCTTTATTGAGCCTTCCTGAGGCTTGAGCCGTATTTAGCCTTTAGCCTTGAGGATTCTTAAGCCGCCTTTATATTTGAATCTTGAGACTTATTTTGCCTTCTTGAGCCATCTTGAGGATTTAGACCTGAGACCTTTTTGAGCCATGAGCCATGTCCCCTGAGTCCTGATCTTAGAACCCTGAGACCTGAGCCCCGACCCCCGAGACCCGAGCTTCATGCCACGATCCCCGGCCCCAGAGCCCCGAAACCCTAGCCCCGAGCCCTGATTCCTGAGCTTAGATCCTTGAGCCTTATTGAGCTTTCTTGAGCTGCCTTGAGCCTCTAGACACCTTGAGCCTACACATTTGAGCCTTGAGCAGCATTAAGCCTTGAGCATTCTTGAGCCTTGAGCTTTGTGCTTTCTTGAGCCGCCTTGAGCTTTGAGCCTTCTTAAGTCATGAGCCATGGGCATTGAGACTTTCTTGAACCTTCATAAGCCATCCTGAACCTTGAGCTTTCTTCAGCCTTCTGGCCTTGGGCCCCATTTAGTCTTGAGGCTTCTTAAGCGGCCTTGAGCCTTCTTGAGCTTTTTTAAGCCGCTTGAGGATTGAGCTATGAGCCTTGATCTTCTTGATCCCTGAACCCTGAGCCCAGAGCCCATTACACGATACCCAGAACCAGTAGCAACGAGCCCAAAGCCCTGAGCCTAGATCCTTGAGCCTTCTTGAGCCACCTTGAGCCTTGAGCCACCTTGAGTCTACATATTAATCCTTGAGCTTTGAGAATTCTTGACCCTTCATGAGCTTTACTGGGCCTTAAACCTTGGACTTTCTAGAGCCTTGAGCTTTCTTGAGCCGTGAGCCTTGTGCTTTAATGAGCCTTCTTGATCCTTGAAACTTCATGAGCTTTTTGAGGATTAAGATTTCTTAAGCCTTTTTGAGCCTTGAGCCGCATTGAGCCTTGAAACTAGATCCTTCTTGAGTCTTCTTGATCCGCTTTGAGGAATGAGCCTTGAATATTGAGCCTTCTTGAGCTCTGAGCCCTTTGCCTTATGCTCTGAACCCTGAACCCATAGCCCAGAGCTCTGGGCCCTGAACGCTGAGCCCTGAGCCTATATCCTTGACCATCTTGAGCCACCTTGAACCGTCTTGAGCCTACAAATTGAGACTTTGTTAGCCTTGAGCTTTGAGCATTCTTGAGCCTTCGTGACCTTTCTTGATCTTTACTGAGCCTTGAGCTTTTTTAAGCCTTGTGTCTTGAAACATGAGCCTCCTTAAACCATCATGACTCAACTTGAGCCTTGAGCTTTCTTGAGCCTTCTTGAGCCCTAAGCCACAATTAGCCTTGAGCCTTGAGGATTCTTGAGCCACCTTGAGCCTCGAAACTTGAACCTTCTTGTGGCATCTTGAGTCGCCTTGAGGATTGGGCCTTGAGCCTTATTGAGCCCTGAACCGTGAGCCGTGTGCCTTGAGCCTTGAACCCAAAGACCAGAGCCCATAGACCTGAGACTATAGCCCAAAGACCCAAACGCCGAGTCTCGAACTCCGAAACCTGAGTCCTGAGCCCCGAGTCCTTAGCCCCAATACCCAAGTGCTGAGCCCCAGAATCCGAGCTGCGAGCACCGAGCTCAGATCATAGAGCCCAGAGACTAGAACTCCTAGCCCCAAACCCCGAGCCCTGAGCCCTGACCCCGAGTTAAGAGCCCAGATCTCTGAGCCCTGAGCCCTCGGTCCTGGGCCTTGAGCCCTGAGCACTGAGCCTTGAACTTTGAGACTAGATATTTGAACCTTGAGTCTCTTTGAACCTTCTTGAGCCTATTTAGCTATACTGAGCCTTCTTGATCCATGAGCAGCCTGGAGCATTCTTGAGCCTTGAGTATTCTTCAGCCTTCTTGGCGCTTGAGCTTTCTTGAACCTTTATGAGACTTCTTGAGCCTTGAGATTTATTGAGCCTTCGTGATCCTTGAGCCACCTCTAGCTTCGAACCCTGGAGCTTCTTAAGCCACTTTGAACCTTGAACCTTTAGACTTCTTGTGACTTCTTGAGCCAACTTAAGGATTGATCCGTGATACTTCTTAAGCCCTGAGTCCTGAACCCTGTTCCCAGAGCCCGGAAACCAGGGCCCAGAATTAAAATACCAGAGATGATAGCTCAGAACCCAGGGCTCATAGCCCCGAGCCAAGAGCCCCGTTCCCAGAGCCCAAAACTTTGAGCTTGGATCCTTTAACCTTCTTGAGCATTTTTGAGCTGCCTTGAACCTTGAGAAGAATTGACCCTTGAGCTTTGAGCATTATTTACCCTTCTAGACCCTTCTTTTGTTTAACTGACCCTTGAGCCTTGAGCTTTCTTGAGTCTTGATCCTTGAGCTTTTAGAATTCTTGAGCCTTGTGGTTTCTTGAGCCTTCTTGAGCCTTTAGACTTTCTTGAACCTTCATGAGCCGTCTTGAATCTTAAGCTTTCTTGAGCCGCCTTTAGCCTTGGCCTTGAGGCTTCTTGAGCCATCTTGAGCCTTGAACTTTGAGCTTTCATGAGCCTTCATTGGCCGCTTTATGATTGAGCACTGAGCCTTGATCCTTCTTGATCCCTGAGCCCTGTGCCCATAGACCAGAACCAGGATCCAAGAAACCAGACCCAGAATTCATAGCCCAGAGCCCAAACCCAAACCGAATAGCCCAGAGCCCTGAGATCTTAGCACTTAACCCTGGGTCCTTGGCCCTGAGCACTGAGCCTAGATCATTGAGCCTTTTTGATTATTCTTGAGCTGCCTTGAGCCTATATATTGAGCCTTGAGCTTTGAGCATTCTTGAGCCTTCTTGACCCCTTTTGATCTTTACTGCCCCTTGAGCCTTGTGTATTGAGCCTCTAAATTTTCTTGAACCTTGAGATTTGTACTTTATTGAGCTTTCTGATCCTTGATCCTTGTGACATGAGCCTACTTGAGTCTTAAGCCTTCTTGATTCTTCATGAGCCGTCTTTAGCCTTAAACTTTATAAGCCTTCTTGGCCTTGATCCACCTTTAGCCTTGAGCTTTGAGGCTCCTTGAGCCGCCTTGAGCCGCCTTGAGTCTTGAACCTTGAACCGTCATGATACTTCTGGATCCTCCTTGAAGACTGATCCCTGAAATTCGAGCTATCTTGAGTTCTGATCCTGGTGCCCTAACACCTGAGCCCTTATCCCAGAACCAAGAGCCCAAAGCCCTGCACCATGAGCATTGAGCCCTGAGCACTGAATCTTGTGCCCTGAGCCTAGATCCCTGAATCATGAACCTTGAACATTCTTAAACCTTCAGCTTTGAGCCGCCTTGAGAGTTCATCCCTGAACCGTCATGAGCCTTGAACCTTCTTGAACCTTCATGATCAGGTTTGAGCCTTGTACTTTCTTGAGCTTTCTTTAGCCTTCTTTAGCCTTCTTTAGCCTTGTGCCTTGAGGTATCTTGAGCCACGTTGAGCTTCGAACCTTGAGCCTTATTTTGCCTTCTTGTGTCGTCTTAAGGATTTAGCCCTTAAACATGAACCTTCTTCAGCCCTGAGCCTTGAGCCCTGTGCCATTAGCTCTGTCTCCTGAGTCCTGATATTAGAACCTCAGAACCAGAGACCTGAGCCCCGATCCCCGAGCTCCAAGCCATGATCTCAGGTCCCAGAGCCCCGAACCTCTATTCTTGAGTCATGAGTCCTGAGCTTAGATCCTTGAGCCTTCTTGATCTTTCTTGAGCGCATTGAACCTCTAGCCGTCTTGAGGCTACAAATTTTAGCCTTGACCAGCCTTGAGCCTTGAGCCTTGAGCTTTGAGCATTCTTGAACCTTCTTGACCCTTCTAAAGCTTTTTTGAGCCTTGAGACTTCTTAAGCCTTGTGTCTTGAAACTTTAGCTTTCTTAAACCTTCATGAGCCGTCTTGAGCCCTGAGCTTTATTGAGCCTTCTTGAGCCTTGACCCACCTTTAGCTTTGATCCTTGAGGCTTTATTAACCACCTTTAGCCTTTAGCCTTGAGGCTTCTTGAGCCACCTTGAGCCTTCTTGTGGAATCTTGAGTCGCCTTGAGGATTGAGCCTTGAGCCTTGAACCTTCTTCAGCTCTGAACCCTGAGCTGAGCCGTGTGCCCTGAGTCCTAAACAGAGAGCCCATAGCCCTGAGACCATAGCCCCGATCCCAGAACTCAAAGGACAGAGCCCCGAACGCTGAGCCTTAAACCCCTAGCCCTAAGCCCCGAGTCCTGAGCACCGAGTCCCTAACCTCGAAATCCTATTGCTGATCTCCGAGTCCTGAGCTGCGAGCGCCGAGCCCAGATCCTAGAGCCCAGAGACCATAAATACGGTCCCCAAGCCCCTAACCTCGAGCCCAGAGCCACTTTGAGCTCTGAGCCTTCTTAAACCTTCATGAGCCTTAAGCTTTCTTGAGTATACTTGATTTTTGGACTCGCCTTTAGTTTTGAGCCTTGGGGCTTCTTGACCCGCTTTGAGCCTTGAACATTTAGACTTCTTGTGACACCTTGAGCAGCCTTGTTGCTTTAGCCCTGAGACTTGAGCATTCTTGAGCCCTAGGCCCTGAACCCTGTGCCCATAGCCCAGAACCCAGAATTCAAAGCCCAAGGCTAGAGCCCCGACCCCTAAGTCCAGAGCCATGAGCACTTTGCCCTGGGCCCCGGGCCTCGGCCCTAGATCCTTGAACCTTCTTGAAATTTTTTGAGACGGCTTGAGCTTTGAGCCACCTTTTTGCTACAGATTGAGCCTTGAGCAGTTTTGAGCCTTGATCATGAGCTTTATTGAGCCTTATTGATACTTCTTTAGCTTAACTGACCCTTGAGCATTGATCCATGATCCTTGAGCTTTCTTTAGCTTTGAGCCTTGAGCCGTGAGAATTAAGACTTTCTTGTACCTTCATGAGCCGACTTGAGTCTTGAGATTTCTTGATCCACCTTTAGCCTTGAGCCTTGAAGCTTCTTGAGCCGTCTTGAGCCTTGAGTCTTGAACCTCCTGATACCCTGATACCTGAGACCTGAGCCTTGTGCCCATAGCCCAGAACCCAGAGCCAATGAACAAGATTCCAGAATTAATAGCTCATAGCCCTGAGACCATAGCCCCGATCCCAGAGCCCAAAGGACAGAGCCCCGAACGCTGAGCCTTAAATCCCTAGCCCTAAGCCCCGAGCCCTGAGCCCCGAGTCTCTAGCC
Organism: Timema monikensis; assembly: GCA_902151445.1. Classification (NCBI taxonomy): domain Eukaryota; kingdom Metazoa; phylum Arthropoda; class Insecta; order Phasmatodea; family Timematidae; genus Timema; species Timema monikensis. Next base: position 46,156 of record CABFVZ010003439.1, on the reverse strand, counting down.
TTAAAATCCGATTGCTGAGCTCTGAGTCCTGAGCTGCAAGCCCTGAACCCCATGCTCCGAGCCCAGAGCCTCCTTGAGCTCTGAGCCTTCTTAAACCTTCATGAGCCTTAAGCTTTCTTGAGTATACTTGATTTTTGGACCGCCTTTAGTTTTGAGCCTTGGGGCTTCTTGACCCGCTTTGAGCCTTGAACATTTAGACTTCTTGTGACACCTTGAGCAGCCTTGTTGTTAGCCCTGAGACTTGAGCATTCTTAAGCCCTAGGCCCTGAACCTTGTGCCCATAGCCCATAACCCAGAGCCCAGGGTTAGTAGCCCCGAGCTAGAGCTTCGACCCCTAAGTCCAGAGCCATGAGCACTCAGCCCTGGGCCCCGGGCACTGGGCCTAGATCCTTGAACCTTCTTTAGCCTTTTTGAGATGCCTTGAGCTTTGAGCCACTTTTTTCCTACAGATTGAGCCTTGAGCAGTTTTGAGCCTTGATCATGGGCTTTATTGAGCCTTATTGATACTTCTTTAGCTTAACTGACCCTTGAGCATTGAGCCATGATCCTTGAGCTTTCTTGAGCATTGAGCCTTGAGCCGTGAGACTTGAGAATTTCCTTTACGTTAATGAGCCCTCTTGAGTCTTAAGCTTTCTTGTGCCACCTTTAGCCTTGAGCCATGAAGCTTCTTGAGCTGTCTTGAGACTTGAGCCTCTTGAACCCTGAGCCCTGTGCCCATAGCTCAGAACCCAGAGCCAAGAAACCAGATCCCAGAATTAATAGCCCAGACCCCATAGGCCCGAGCCCAGAATCCAGAGCCCTGAGTCATTAGCCTTGAACATTAAGCCTTCTTGAGGCTTTTTGAGCCGCCTTGAGGATTGATCTCTGATCCTTGAGCCCTGATCCCTCTTCCCAGAGCCCAGAGCTTAAATCCCAAAGTCTAGAACCCTGAGCACAGAGACAATAACCCAAGAGCAGATAGCCTAGAGCCTATAGTCCCAAGCCTCGATCTAGAGCCACGTGCCCCGAACCCCAAGCCCCGATCCCCGAACCACAGGCCCCGAACCCTGAACCCAGAAGCCAGAGTCCAGAGCTACGAGCCCTGAACCCTGTGCATAAATCCTTTAGCCTTCTTGAGCCTTATTTAGCCTTCTTGACCTTGAACCGTCTTGAGCGGCCTTGAGCCTGCACATTAATCCTTGAGAAGCCTTGTGCCTTGAGCATTCTTGATCTTTCTTGACCTTTCTTGATCTTTCTTGACCTTTCTTGACCTTTCTTGATCTTTACTGAGCCTTGAGCCTTGAATATTCTTGAACCAACTTGAGCCTTGAACCTTGAGCCTTCTTGAACCTTCTTGAGTCACGTTGAGGATTGAGCCTTGAGCCTTCTTAGCCCTTATCCCCAAGTCCCGTGCCCTGAGCCACGAGCCTTGAACCCCGAAACCCGCGCCCCAAATCCAAAGATCTGAGCTCCGAGCCCCAAGCCCTGAGCCCCGATCAATGAGTTTCAAGCCTAGAGACCAGAGATCAGAGCACAGAGCCCTGAGCCCTGAGTTCTAATCCCTGAGTCCTGAGCCTTGAGCCTTGAGCATTGAGACTTGATCCTTGAGACTTGTGCCTTCTTGAGCCTTCTTGAGCCTAAAGGCGCTTGGGGACTTCTTGAGCCCACACATTGAGCCTTGAGCTTGTAGCATTGAGCCTTATTGAACTTTACTGAGCCTTCTTTATCCCTGAGCAGTCTGGAACCTTCTTGAGCCTTGAGCATAGAGCATTCCAGAGTCTTCAGACTTGAGCCGCCTTGAGCCTTCTTGAACCTTCATGAGCCGTCTTGAGCCTTGAGCTTTCTTGAACCTTCTTGAGCCTTGACCCGCATTTAGCCTTGGGCCTTGAGGCTTCTTAAGCCACCTTGTGCCTTGAACCTTTTTTTGGCTTATTGAGCCGCTTTGAGGATTGAGCCTTGAGACTTGAGCCTTCTTGAGCCCTGAGCACTGCCCTGTGCCCAGAGCACAGAAGCCAGAGCCCAAAACCCAGAACCAGAATTCAGAGCCGAGGGCCCATAGCTCCGAGCCCAGAGTCTCGAACACAGAGCCCTGATCCCTGAGCCATGAGCCCTGGCCCCAAGCCCGGATGCCTGAGGCCTGAGCCCAGAGCTTTGAACCTTCTTTAGTCTTCATGAGCCACCTTTAGCCATGAGATGCCTTGAGCCTACACATTTAGCCTTGAGCAATCTCGAGCCTTGAGCTTTGAGCATTCTTGAGACTTCTTGACCTTTCTTGAGCTTTACTGACCCTTGAGCAATGAGCCTTGAGCATTCTTGACCCTTCTTGCCTTGAGCCGCATTTAGTCTTGAGCTTTCTTGAGCTGCCTCGAGCCTTGAACATTGAGCCTTCTTTATCCACCTTGAGGATTGAGCCCTTAATATTTAGACTTTTATGAGCTCTGAGCCCTGAGCATTGTGCGCTGAGCCAAGCCCTGAACCCAGAGCCCTGAGCCCTGTACCCTAGGCTGTAGACCCTGAGCCCTGAGCCTATTTACTTGACCTTCTTGAGCCTTGCTTAACCATGATCCACCTTGATCCTTGAAACGCCTTGAACCTACACATTGAGAATTGAGCAGCCTTGAACCTTGAGTTTTGTGCATTCTTGACCCTTTTTGAACTTAACTGAACCTTGAGCTTTCTTGAGCCTTGAACCTTAAACTTTCTAGAGACTTGAGCCTTGTGCTTTATTGAGACTTTTTTAAGCCTTGAGCCTAGAGACTTGAACCTTCTTGAAACTTAATGAGCCGTATTGAGCCTTGAGCTTTATTGTGCCTTCTAGAGCCTTGAGCCTCCTTTAGCCTCGAAGTTTGAGGCTTCTTGAGCCGCCTTGAGCCTTGAACATTGAACCATCTTGAGCCTTCCTGATCTGCCTTGAGGATTAAGCCCTGAGCCCTGAACATTGTGCACTGAGCCATGAACCCAGAGACCTGAGCCCTGAGTCCTGGGCTCTGAGCCCTGGGCCATGGTCCCTGAGCACTGAAACCTGAGCCTAGATCCTTGAGCGTTCTTGAACCTGGAGCCTTGTGCTTTATTTAGCTTTCTTGAACCTTGAATCTTGAACCTTGAGCATTCTTGATCCTTCAGCCTTTAGCCTTCTTGAACCTTCATAAGCCATCTTGAGCCTTCTTGTGGCTTCTTCAGCCACCTTGATGATTGAGCCCTGAACCCTAAACCCAGTGCCCATGTCCCCGAGCCCCGAGCCAAGAGCCATGGGACCCGGGCCCCAAGTCCGAGCCCTCCTGAGCCGTGACTTATGAGCGCTGAGCCCTGGGTCCTTTGGCCGTGAGCCCTGGGCCTTGAGCCCTGATCCTTGAGCCCCGATCCCTGGGCTTTGATACCTGAGCCCTGAGCCTTGAGCCTAGATCCTCGAGACTTCTTGAGCCTTTTAGTTTCTTGATCCGACTTGAGTCTCGAGCCTTATTGAGCCTACACATCGATTCTTGAGCAGCCTTGACTCTGTTGCTTTGAGCATTCTTGAGCCTTCTTGACCCTTCTTGAGCTTTACCGAGCATTCTTGATCCTTGAGCAGACTGGAGCTTTCTTGATCCTTGAGCATTGAGCCTTGAGCATTCTTGAGCCTTGAGCCTTCATCCTTGAACAGCCGTAATCCTTGAGCTCTGAGTCTTCTTGAGCCTTGAGCCTTTTGGAGCCTTCATGAGCCGTCTTGAGCCTTGTTTGAGCCTTCTTAATCCTTGGGCTGCCTTTAGCCTTGAGGCTTCTTGAGCTGCCTTGAGCCTTCTGATGCCTTCTTGAGCTGCCTTGAGGATTGAGCCCTGAGCCCTTAGACCTGAACCCTGAACCCAGAGTCCGGAGGCCAGAGCCCAGAACCCAGAGCCCTGAAACCTGAGCCCTGAGCCCTGAGCACTGAGCTTATATCCTTGACCTTCTTGAGCCTTCTTGAGCTTTGAGACTCCTCGAGCCTTGATCCGCCTTGAGCCTTCACATTGATCCTTGAGCAACCTTGAGCCTTCTTGAGCATTCTTGACCCTTCTTGAGTTTTACTGAGACTTGAGCCTTCTTGAGCCTTGAGAATTGTGCCTTGAGCCGTCTTGAGCCTTGAGCTTTCTTGATCCTTCTTGAGCCTTGAGCTGCCTTGAGGCTTCTTGAGCCGCCTTGAGCATTGAACATTAAACCTTCTTCAGCCTTCTTGAGCTGCCTTGAGGATTGAAACCTGAGCTATGAGCCTTCTTGATCCCTGAGCCTTGAGCCCTGAGTCCTGAGCACTAAGCCCTGAGCCCTGAGCCCTGAGCCCTGAGTCCTGAGTCCTGAACCCTGAGTCCTAAGCCCTGAGCCCTGATTCTTGAGTCTTGAGCCTCGAGTCTTGTGCCTCGAGCTTTAATTTTCGAGCCTCAAGCCTTGAGCTTTGTGCCTTGAGTTTTGAACTTGAGCCTTCAGTTTAGATCCTTGAGCTCCGAGCCCCGATTCTTCTTGAGCCTTCTTGAGACTTCTTGAGCCTCCTTGAGGATTAATCCCTAAACCTTGAGCCTGCATTACTACAGTAGATTATGTGTGCAGGTAGTTACACAGTAGAGTAAGAAGGTGCAGAGCCACATTAGAGTGAGTAGATTAGCAGAGTCACAGTAGTGAAAGTGGGATATAAGTGCCACAATATAGTGTGAAAGCTTACAGTTCCACATTAGACTGTGTGTGATGGTGGTGACACAGTGGTGTGAGGGGCTAGCAGTGCCACATTAGAGTAAGTAGAGTAGAATTGCGAAAGAAGAATATGTGGACTAGCAATGCCACAGTCAATTGAAAGGGCCAGCAGTGCCACAATGGTGTGAGTGGGCTATCAGTGCCATAGTAGTTTGAGTGGGCTAGCAGTGCCACAGTAGAGTGTGTAAACCAGTAGTGCTATAGTAGAGTGAGAGTGCTATCAGTGCCACAATGAAGTGAGGGAATAGCAGTGACACAGTTGAGTGAGTAGACTAGCATTGCTAGATAAGATGAATGGTCTAGCATTGCCACAATAGATTGTGTGAGCTAGCAATGCCACAGTAGATTGTGTGTGCTAGCAGTGCCACAATTTAGTGAAGGGGCTGCAGTACCACATTAGAGTGAGTGGGCTATTATTACCACAGTAATTTGAGGGGCTAGCAATACAAAAGAAGAGTGAGTAGATTACATTGCCACTATAGAGAAAGGATAGCAGTGCCACATAGAGTGAGGGTGCTAACAGTGTCACAGTAGTGTGAGGGCCTAGCAGTGCCATACTAGAGTGAGTAAACTTGCATTGCCACAGTAGATTGTATGTAGTGGCAGTGACACAGTAGAGTGATTGGGCTAGCATGGCAAAGTATAGTGAGTAGAATTGCATAGCCACAGTAGTGTGAATGGACTAGAAGTGCCTCAGTAGAGTGTTATAGCAAGCAGTGCCACAATAGATGGATTGGACTAGCACTACCACTGTATGGTGAGTAGACTAACAGTGCCACAGTAGAGTGTGTGGTGTGTACTAGCAGTTCCAGAGTAGTGTGATTAGACTAGCACTACCATAGAACAGTGGGAGTGCTAGAAGTGCCACAATGGTGTGGGGTGGGTTATCAGTGCCACACTAGAGTAAGTGGACTAGCAGTACCATAATAGGGTGAGTAGACTGGAATTGCCACAGTAGAGTGAGAGGGCTAGCAGTGCCACAGTTGAGTGTGTATGTGTCGGCAGTGCCACATTAGAGTGAGCGGGCTAAAAGTATCACAGTAGAATGAGTAGACTAGCATTTTCTCTTTAGAGTGAGTAGACTAGCATTTTCTCTTTAGAGTGAATAGACTAGCATTTTCTCTTTAGAGTGAATAGACTAGCATTTTCTCTTTAGAGTGAGTGGACTAGCATTTTCTCTTTAGAGTGAGTGGACTAGCAGTTTCACAGTAGAGTGAGTATACTAGCATTTTCTCTTTAGAGTCAGTAGACTAGCAGTTTCACAGTAGAGTGAGTAGACTAGCATTTTCTCTTTAGAGTGAGTGGACTAGCAGTTTCACAGTAGAGTGAGTAGACTAGCATTTTCTCTTTAGAGTGAGTAGACTAGCATTTTCTCTTTAGAGTGAATAGACTAGCATTTTCTCTTTAGAGTGAGTGGACTAGCAGTTTCACAGTAGAGTGAGTAGACTAGCATTTTCTCTTTAGAGTAAGTGGACTAGCAGTTTCACAGTAGAGTGAGTATACTAGCATTTTCTCTTTAGATTGAGTAGACTAGCATTTTCTCTTTTAGAGTGAGTGGACTATAAGTTTCACAGTAGAGTGAGTGGACTAGCATTTTCTCTTTAGAGTGAGTGGACTAGCAGTTTCACAGTAGAGTGAGTATACTAGCATTTTATCTTTAGAGTGAGTAGACTAGCATTTTCTCTTTAGAGTGAGTGGACTAACAGTTTCACAGTAGAGTGAGTGGACTAGCATTTTTTCTTTAGAGTGAGTAGACTAGCATTTTCTCTTTAGAGTGTGTGGACTAGCATTTTCTCTTTAGAGTGAGTGGACTAGCAGTTTCACAGTAGAGTGAGTAGACTAGCATTTTATCTTTAGAGTGAGTAGACTAGCAGTTTCACAGTAGAGTGAGTAGACTAGCATTTTCTCTTTAGAGTGAGTAGACTAGCATTTTCTCTTTAGAGTGAGTGGACTAGCATTTTCTCTTTATAGTGAATAGACTACATTTTCTCTTTATAGTGAGTGGACTAGCAGTTTCACAGTAGAGTGAGTAGACTAGCATTTTCTCTTTAGAGTGAGTGGACTAGCAGTTTCACAGTAGAGTGAGTATACTAGCATTTTCTCTTTAGAGTGAGTAGACTAGCATTTTCTCTTTAGAGTGAGTGGACTAGCAGTTTCACAGCAGAGTGAGTAGATTAGCATTTTCTCTTTACTAGCAGTTTCACAGTAGAGTGAGTAGACTAGCATTTTCTCTTTAGAGTGAGTAGACTAGCATTGTCACAGTAGAGTATGTGGACTATCATTGCCACAATGGTTTGAGTGGGGTAGCATTGCCACATTAGTGTTATTTGAATATCAGTGCCACTGTAGAGTGAGGGGCTAACAGTGCCACATTAGTGTGAGGGCCTAGCAGTTCCACATTAGTGTGAGGGGGCTAGCAGTTCCACATTAGTGTGAGGTCCTAGCAGTTCCACATTAGTGTGAGGGGGCTAGCAGTTCCACATTAGTGTGAGGTCCTAGCAGTTCCACATTAGTGTGAGGGTGCTAGCAGTTCCACATTAGTGTGAGGGGGCTAGCAGTTCCACAGTAGAGTGAGTGTGTGCTAGCAGTGCCACAGTAGTGATATATTCTTTTCACAAATGCAACCTTTTTGGAAAACGTTCATTGTTAATCCTACATTCAAATCGTTATCCTAGTAATTAGATTTTTTTAAAATAAGGTTTATAACGCGGAAAACCATTTAGTAAAAACCCGGCTTAGTGCAGCCGACCGGGATCTAGCCCCGATCTCCCCGTTCTTGGCAGTCTAGTCCATCACGGGAGTAGCGTGTAAGACCGTGCGTCAACCAAGGTGGTTTAATTATGTTACTGTTTAATATTTCTTTATTAGCTTAACTTAAAACCTGGCATCAACTAATAATTTATTGAAGGTACCGCTAATATGAATTTTCTCTTCTAACAGTTCACGTTCACCCAGTTTACCTGCGATTTGGTTTATGTTGATTTCTATTTAGCACCGTGTCTGAATAACATTTCTGGTTGTACCCCAATGTACTAATTAAAATGTGTTAAGATCTAGGAAAGTTTTAATTTATAGGAAGTGCACTTTCATTTGCGTGAAAGAAGAATGAAAAACAGTTTTAAAATAATTATCCCAAATGCACCCGATCGTATTTGAGCGCCAATCTCCCTGTTTTCGACAAACTCGTCCAACACGAGACTAGCGCTTTAGACCATGCAGCCACCGAAGCGCGGTATCATTGATTTATTAAAATAGAACACGATGTAACGTCCTCCCAAATATGTCGTCCACCGCGATGCATCATGATTAATTATATACAATGGTAGACGATATTGTACCGTAGTAAAAAGTAGCTATTAGTATTTCGAGAAACTTATGAGTACAAGATCAGTGTTTTATTAATATAATTTATTATTGTAATTAAAATTTTGGAAATTATTTGTAATGCAAACTATGAGTGAGATAAAAGACAAATTTTGATGTACGGCACAGTAATTTAATTTCATTTTCAAATTAATATGGACGTTAATAGTAAAATATGTTTGGTTGATTGAGAGAACAATAACCACTTTGGTTATAATTATTATGTTGGTTGTGTGAGTTATGTATGGATGAGAAAATTTGGGAGGTAAATCAATGAATCGAAATAAGAATATTTTGAGCAAGAGAAAAATAAAAACATGTATTAACTGTTTTGGTTGCGGGAGTTATGTAGGGACAAGAATTTTGCGGGAGGTACATTAATCAATATAAATAAGAATACATATATAAATAACCTTATTAAAAATCATACACATAGGGCTCGCGCCTCTTAAAGACGAGGGTGTGCAACGGCACATAGGACTCACGGTTTGGTGTATCCCCTGATTGGGGTGGAGTCATCTTCTGAGGTAGCTGAATCCTCGGCGCTTTAACTCCTAATGTCGAGAGTGTATGGCCAGCCATGAGATGCAAACAGAATACCAGTCACTATGTACCGAAACAAATATAAAAATTCCTATATAAATAGTACTGACATAAAATATTTACGGTAAGTTTTGACATTTTTAGTAATAGTGATTTTCAATCAGATTTACCAATCATGTTACTACATTATATATAATTTAATCTAGTTAAAAATGTCACCTGAATACAAGAATTGAGCTCGAGACATTGACTTAGGGAACCGATGTTCTTCTAATAAGCTATCTAGGATTCATCCCATCCTTCAGCTCCGTCTTCCCTCATAGTTGAAGTTTGAGTTTGTGATGGACGTGTAGAAGAGTCAGCTACATATGAGCGATCAACCAATACGTTTTTGTAGGCACCACTATTATACATTTTCTCCTCTATTTAGCCACACTATGCTTTCGCATAGCTGCGAAATTGCCCCCCCTCCCCCCCCCCTTCCCCTCGACCACTCAAGTATTCTANCCTCCACTTCCCCTCGACCACTCAAGTATTCTAAACCCTAATTAATGAAACTGTTGTACGCATTTATCCTCTGTTGTTGTTTCAAAGAATATGTTGTAATAACACCTCTCTACCCTCGTGAGCCGCTCAGTCGGTAGAATACATGGGTAAGACTCCACCTCTAAAGGTATTCATGGTGAAAAGCTTAGGTTGGTACTTCTGTATTTCAAGTGTAATTCAGGCGAGAAAATGGAATTACCATGGTGACTTACATGTTAGTTTATCACAGCTCTGCTGCAAGGTCCTAATTCTAATATAGCAATGTAATATGTTGTATTGGTACAATGAAAAATTATCACTTCATTAGTGTGTATATATTTTATTTTACTGACGGAGAAAAAAAATATATGCCCTACTTATTTGATACCAAATAATTTATAATTCTAATACTACAGGATTAAAGTCCAAAGGTAAGTTTCATACGATTATAATGAGATTTTGTGCATTATATATGACCAATCAATTAGAACAATAACGTAAATACTGATCTTAATTTTACAAGTTGAGTGTTGAGATCCTTTATCAGTACCAATGTCTAGTGGTTAATAAGGTTAGATGAATTAAGATGTGTGTGTCATCTTGCTAACTTATTTAACAACCGAAAAAATATTTAATATCTTACTAAAACAAGTTTTAAGGTGTAACTGTAGTCCTGAGCTAGGTGCTAGTATGTAGAAATTTCTAACATGTATAAATCTTCCTTCTGTTTTTTTTTATAAAAAGACAACAAATTTGCAGGCGTGACGTCTAAATATTAAAAGATGAATATTTCTCACTTATGGTAGTTAGTGTTTACAAAATTTATATTCACTGTGATGATAACTAGTACAAACATAAATCATACTGGCTCCCAGTAGAAATTACGAAGAAAAATAAGATAAAATTGAAATTTAAGCTCGCATTAAACTAGTTTTAGTGTCCAGAAAGCCGGAGCATCCATTAGTTGTTTATTTCTTCCTATCTAAAAGTGTTGTCATGTCAACCAAACAATAAAAATAATCAAATAAAATCAATGTAATAACGTATAGAGGAATGCATAATAGTAATTAAACTTCAGTGGTGTTGTTCATGGGGAAAAAAAGATTTAGTTGAAAAATATTAAAGAAGTTGAAACAGAAATATGGTGAGTATTATTTACAATGTTTCCCTAACTAAAATGCTGAAGAACTCCGCGACTACTTACAGTATGAATTGACTCTATATCTTTTGGCGCTCTTTGATGAATTGAGAATGCGCAGAAATAAAGTCATCTTTGTTTGATAGCTTTGAACTAAGAGTAGTTGAACTTGTTACTGCAAATATTAGGTGTCATCGCTGCAATGATTGCTATTGTAGTTCCTCTCGCAGCTGACGTTATTGAGTTCACAGACATCTTATTCTACATAAGTCAGCAGCTTCGTCTACATTATAGACTCTCGCTAGGATACAAATTTTTTTTTTTACCATGCACACAAATAAATTGATAGAGATATCAGTGTATAAACCCAACGGGTAGTAAGACGACGTGATATATATATATATATTTTTTGCAATATGAGAACAGTTCTTTACAGAAGTGCTGGTAAAATAAATGTGTGAGGATTTCCTCTGAAATTTAATCAAACACTGACATAGTTTAGGCACGTACTATATTCACTTGCATATTTTGAAAATTGTTAATATTAAGTTTGAAATTTATAATTTTGAAGAGGAATTATTAAATTAACCTTAATTTTGAATGAGATTCTCCACTTGTAGATTTATTTGAAAATAATTACTTTCTGAAACCATCTCCCAATTCTCCTGAAGAATATTCCTGTACAAGATGTAGGTTCTTCCCCGTCAAAATGTGCTGTTCAGGTGAAATCATCAATTCTTTCAAGCCACCATTCTAAATATTTTTCTTTCGGTATTCATTTTTAATCACTTGGAGTTTTGGAAAAATCCGTAACATCGCCAAGAGATGTACTATCACTGCTAAAATAGTAAGAGTTAGTGAACTTTGTAATTAATTTAGGACTGGTTTTAGAAATTGTTCAAAAGTTTTAGAAATTTCTAGATCATCTGGACATTCAACTGTAATTTTTATATTTTCTTCCAAGGAGATAGTTTTGAAATTAAAGTTGGTGTCTGAATTGTTAATTTTTTCGAATGAGGATAAATCTCTCAAACCGTCGAGACACCAATTATATATTTGTTTTTGGAAATTAAATTTTGGTTAATGGGAATTTCGGAAACGGCCATTTTCTTTTTCTTATTTGATTGTTTGGTAGAATGTTCATAATTTAGAATGTGAGGGTTTATTAACAAAAATTTAGATCGAGACCGTATTCCAAAGAGTCCTCGAACTTTATTATATCTAATTTGCTTTGTAAATTAATTAATTTTTTATTCTTTCTTGATTTGAACCGCAGCGGTCTTTCTTTCCCAGACATTTTCTACCATGCTTCACACATCATAGCTTATCTTAGAATAAATCTCGTTTTAATAAATACCACATAAACTGACAGGGATTAAAACCCTTGTACATTGATTTAGCAAGATAAAGATCTACCAGGTAAGTAAAAATAAAGTGGTCTCAATTATTTGGTTAGTTGTTAAGTTAGTACTACTAATAATGGCCGGTAGAGTAGACATTAATCTATCACTATTCATATTAAACACACTAGTTGTAGTTGTATGATGACCAGTTATTAGCAATTGAGACTCCCAGGAAAGTACTGTTTCAGTTAACCTTACTCAACTTCATTATAAAATATCAATATAATAAATAGATACCCAGTTGTGAAATTCCTACGGAAAAAGGATATTTTTTTTATCATAGAATACCTTGAGTAGATGGAAGAGATAGCCTTGTGAGGTTCTCGTAATGTCGTGGATAATATTATATTACAGTATCGCGTGTAATATTGGCGTTTATATTCTTTATAAATCTTAGATTCATCAATATAACTTTTCCTATTTTTAAAATCAAGCCATGATTAATATTCGTTGCCAGGAAATATAATGTATTTCAATATATTATAATAATGATTTCCTAGATACATATTATTGTTGTGTTTTACTTTATCTAATTAAAATATTTATTTTTCATACGTATAGTAAATAATTTAAATAAAGCTCTGTTGTGAAGTACCACAATATTTTCATATTATATGCATCGTTATTTAAACCATCTTGTTGTGTGACCCTTCGTCAACAAGTAGAACAGTATCCAAAAGTTTTTTACAATATAAGCTCCCTTCTTCTTTTAAAAATCTAAATATTGTAAATATTAAATTAGCCATTTTAACACAATATCAAAATGAATTGTTTTTCTAAATCTAATCTTTATCTTTTTTATAGTTCTGGACAATTTAAAGCCAGAAAGAATACGATATGGTTTATACCGCAGGATGGGTTCTTCAAGCTCCTTTAAGTTTTATTTGTATGTATTAGTTAATATAATTCATTTAGAACAAAATTTATATTGGTCGAACAACAGCTATGCAGTGATCTGGACTAAGTAAAGTTCTAATTAACGTAAAACTAGTATGTGTATTTGCTACTAGACTTTAACAGTATGATTAATTGGCGTTGAGCTCATTTATACCCCATAGGTTACAGAGGGGAGGCTCGGTTATTATTTTATATCTTCAGAGTCACAAATATTTCAGAAACTGCTAGATCTGTATAATTTTAAAATTATTCTCATAAATATAAAGAAATAAAATTATAATGCTACTTTGTTGACTTCGAGATTACGATGAATATTTTCGTTTTAAATGATTTTGAAACAAAAAAGGGGATTTCTCGATTCAATCTGTCTTGCTGTATCTTGGCCTAAAGCCGCAACTATTTTGCCGAGTGTTGAAACCTGGTATCTAGGTTAGTTAATAGGTTATAAATAGGAGTGTTTGGAATCATCTATTCAACCCTAAAGTTAAGGGTGGTTTAAAAGAGATATTTTGGAAATCAGATATAAATATTTCACTTAAAATTTATATCTAGACACTTTTTAATATCATAAACAATAATTTTATAAACAATATGACGCTACAAATTTTCCAAATAAAATATTATTATTATTACTATTATTATTACTATTAACACTGCGTCTTACTACCCGATCGGGTTATACGCACTTACGCTAATGTGTAATAGTTGGGTGATTGTGAGATAAAATTGAGGACTTACAGGTTAACGTGGAATCCGAACCGTGGGGGAGGCCTGGCATTCCACACATTCACAAGTTGTGATTAATATACGACTTGTCAAAGGGGAAGGAAGGGTTTGGTAATCAGATAAATCTGTGCCAGGATCGAGGATTGAACCCCGGACCTCAGCACAGAAGTCCGACTCTTTACGCCTAGACCACCAGGCCTCCCATCAAATAAAATGACTTGGATGGTTGTTAACATAGACTGATATCAACAATGTTGATAATATCAACGCAACTATTAGAGTTAAGAAATTATGTATCATTGAATAATTGTAAGGCCATTAAATAAATGAATTTTAAATGTAACATATTTTGTAAACCAATAATTTCCAAATGGTTAGGGAAATATAAAGTTTTAAAAATAGGTTTGGGGAATGAAGAGATTATTTCTGTATTAGAATGGGATGCTTTTAACTATTATGTTTCTGCAACAATGTATATTATTTAGTTTCAATGATCTTACGAGTTTTTAGTAAATGTTTCCATTTTTAGGTAAAAGAGCGAGAAAGTCTGTCCTGGGCACCGTGCATTTATTTTTCCACCAAATTGAGAGAAAATATTGTTTTAACCCAAAACTTCACTATTTGCTCCTATAGCTCATAACTTCTGACCTTTCCAAAATTATTATTATGGTATTTTTTTTTTGTGAATTAGAAAGTTATTCGTTTTGCCTTTAAATATTGCATTGTGGTTTTATACAATCTCTGAAATTTTAAATGGATTTAGCTTATTTAATAACATATAGCCAACTCTCGATTCTACGACCTTTCACGGTTCCCTGGAAAAGGGTAGTTATTTCGAAGGGGTCGTTATTGGAATTTTAACAGATTTTGTTCCACCCCTGATCTTCATACGAAAAAATTGCATTTTTTAGACCACAAATAGCGTGGGTCATCAAAAATCGTTCACAAAATCCAACCAAAAACGTAACCAAATCAAAATAACAATGTTAAACAATAGCATGGGTCGTCAGAAATTTTTCACAAAATCAAACCAAAATAGTAACCAAATCGAGAATCGAAATAACAATGGCAAAAGCAAGCCTGGTGCGTAATGTAGCGGCAGTCGCGCGCGTGGAAACATTGTCTTGCTTGTGGGAGGGGGTGGACAGAGTCAAGTGCTATTGGCTGGCATTGATGAGGTGGTGTCTATTTTTATACCTGACCCACCCCAGTTACTAGTAATACAGCGCTCACAAAGATAATTGCAACGCAGCGACCTAAATAAATGCAACAAACACNACATCAGTTGAGTTCCCTATCACTGAGACAATCCTGCCTGTGAGAGCTGAATACATCAGTTGAGTTCCCTATCACTGAGACAATCCTGCCTGTGAGAGCTGAGCACGTCAGTTGAGTTGCCTAGCACTGAGACAATCCTGCCTGTGAGAGCTGAATACATCAGTTGAGTTCCCTATCACTGAGACAATCCTGCCTGTGGGAGCTGAATACATCAGTTGAGTTGCCTATCACTGAGACAATCCTGCCTGTGAGAGCTGAATACATCAGTTGAGTTGCCTAGCACTGAGACAATCCTGCCTGTGAGAGCTGAATACATCAGTTGAGTTCCCTAGCAATGAGACAGTCCTGCCTGAGAGCTGAGCACATCAGTTGAGTTGCCTAGCACTGAGACAATCCTGCCTGTGAGAGCTGAATACATCAGTTGAGTTGCCTAGCACTGAGACAATCCTGCCTGAGAGCTGAGCACATCAGTTGAGTTCCCTATCACTGAGACAATCCTGCCTGTGAGAGCTGAATACATCAGTTGAGTTCCCTATCACTGAGACAATCCTGCCTGTGAGAGCTGAATACATCAGTTGAGTTCCCTATCACTGAGACAATCCTGCCTGTGAGAGCTGAGCACATCAGTTGAGTTGCCTAGCACTGAGACAATCCTGCTTGTGAGAGCTGAATACATCAGTTGAGTTCCCTATCACTGAGACAATCCTGCCTGTGAGAGCTGAATACATCAGTTGAGTTCCCTATCACTGAGACAATCCTGCCTGTGAGAGCTGAATACATCAGTTGAGTTGCCTAGCACTGAGATAATCCTGCCTGAGAGCTGAATACATCAGTTGAGTTCACTATCACTGAGACAATCCTGCCTGTGAGAGCTGAATACATCAGTTGAGTTCCCTATCACTAAGACAATCCTGCCTGTGAGAGCTGAATACATCAGTTGAGCTGCCTAGCACTAAGACCCTGCCTGTTAAGAGCTGAGCACGTTTGTTGATTTCTTTAGCAATGAGACAATTCTGCATGAATACCGATCACGTCAATTGCATTTGCTAGAACTAAGATAATCCTTCCTGTGAGCTAAAAACCAATAAAATATGTTCAAAGAACCGTAAACTGCAGTCAATACAACTTTCATAGATATGTTTATATTAATAATTGTGGAGTTGAACACGTTTCACCCATAAGTCACAGAGAGGAGGTGCGGTCATTTTTTTCTATCTTCAGAGTCACGAATATTTCAGAAAATACAAGAAATGTATAATTTTAAAATTATGTTCATAAACATAAATAGATAACATTGTAATGGTACTTTTTTGACCTCGAGATTACGATGAATAATTTCGTTTTATATGATTTCGAAACAAAAAATGGGATTTCTCAATTCTGTCTGTCTTGTCTGTAACTTGGCCTATAGCCGAGACCATTTTTCCGAGAGTTGAAACCTGGTATCTAAAGTAGTTAAGAGGTTATAAATAGGAGTGTTTGGAATCATCTATTCCACCCTAAAGTTAAGGGTAGTTTAAAAGAAATATTTTGGAAATCGGATAAAAAAAATTTGCTTAAAATTTATATCCAGAGACTTTTTAATATTACAAACAAAATGATACGACAAATTTTCAAGATAAAATGACTTGGAGGGTTGTTAACATAAACGGATATCAACAATGTTGATAATATCTATGCAACTATTAGAGTTAAGAAATTATTTATCATTGAATAATTGTAAGACTATTAAAATAAATCAATTTTAAATGTAACATATTTTGTAAACCAATAATTTCCAAATATATAGGAAAATATATAGTTTTAAACATAGGTCTGAGGAATGAATAGATTGATTCTTTGTTAGAATGTGATGGTTTTTAACTATTATGTTTCTGAAACAATATATATTTTGTTTCTATGATATAACGAGCTTTTAGTAAATGTTTCCATTTTTAGGTAAAAGAGCGAGAAAGTCTGTCCTGGGCACCGTGTATTTATTTTTTCCACCAAATTGCGACAAAATATTGTTTTAACCAAAACCTTATTATTTGCTCCTATAACTTATAACTTCTGACCTTTTCAAAAATATTATTATGGCTATTTTTTCTGTTAAGTGGAGCGTTATTACTCGTTTTAACTTAAAATATTGCATTGTGGATTTTATACAAGCTCTGGACATTTTTAATGGATTCAAAAAATCTAATATAATTCAAAGACAACTTCTTACAATGCATAACATGGCGGCTACACACACACACACACACACACACACACATATATATATATATCTGAACGCAAACCCTTCCCACTTACGTAAAAGTTACAAAAAAATTATATGAATCCTTAACATTACGACTACTTACATCCAAATATGTTCCTTAGAACTATTGGCATCAAAGAGTACAGAGTATCGCTGAGCACTTGCTTATATTTTGCTTAAAACAGCGGGGGAAATGTGGATGGATTGCATGACGTAAGGTGATATCATTCACAGCCAATGAGAGCTTAGATTACCTCATCGGCGCCTGCGCACAACGCTGAGATGTACAAGACGAAAATGGGGTGTGGGTACACTTAGCACTACAGGTCCAATAACCTCCACAAGGCCACGCTTGCGCATCAACCACTACATCGGTTTAGTCCTGTGGTAACAACTGCACATTCCCGACAGGCTCCAGATATTGTTTATCGCTAGTGGTGATCACAGTTGTCGGTTGACATGATTTCTTGCATCGTATGTAGCGCCGGTTTAGCCGTTAAATGGGGTAAATGCAGGATGTACACTTGGTGGTGGAGGCTTGATGGTTATAGTTTGTAGCCACGATACAAGCACATCAGTTGGCATCCTTAGCACTGAGACAATCTTGCCTGCGAGAAGTGAGCACATCAGTTGAGTTCCCTAGCACTGAGACAATTCTTGCCTGTGAGAGCTGAGCATATCAGTTGAGTTCCCTAGCAATGAGGCAATCTTGCCTGTGAGAGGTGAACATATCAGTTGAGTTCCCTAGCAATGAGGCAATCTGGCCTGTGAGAGCTGAGCACATCAGTTGAGTTCCCTAGCATTGAGGCAATCTTGCCTGTGAGAGCTGAGCATATCAGTTGAGTTCCCTAGCACTGAGATAATCTTGCCTGCGAGAGGTGAGCACATCAGTTGAGTCCTCTAGCACCGAGACAATCTTGCCTGTGAGAGGTAAACATATCAGTTGAGTTCCTTAGCACTGAGACAATCTTGCCTGTGAGAGGTGAACATATCGGTTGAGTTCCTTAGAACTGAGACAATCTTGCCTGTGAGAGGTGAGCATATCAGTTGAGTCCTCTAGCACCGAGACAATCTTGCCTGTGAGAGGTGAACATATCAGTTGAGTTCCTTAGCACCGAGACAATCTTGCCTGTGACAGGTGAGCATATCAGTTGAGTTCCTTTAGCACTGAGACAATCTTGCCTGTGAGAGCTGAGCACATCAGTTGAGTTCCCTAGCACTGAGACAATCTTGCCTGCGAGAGGTGAGCATATCAGTTTAGTTCCTTAGCACTGAGACAATCTTGCCTGTGAGAGCTGAGCACATCAGTTGAGTTGCCTAGCACTGAGACAATCTTGCCTGCGAGAGCTGAGCACATCAGTTGAGTTCCCTAGCACTGAGACAATCTTGCCTGTGAGAGCTGAGCACATCAGTTGAGTTGCCTAGCACCGAGACAATCTTGCCTGCGAGAGGTGAGCACATCAATCAGTTGAGTTCCTTAGCACTGAGATAATCTTGCCTGTGAGAGATGAGCACATCAGTTGAGTTCCCTAGCACTGAGACAATCTTGCCTGCGAGAGCTGAGCACATCAGTTGAGTTCCCTAGCACTGAGACAATCTTGCCTGCGAGAGGTGAGCATATCAGTTGAGTTCCCTAGCACTGAGACAATCTTGCCTGTGAGAGCTGAATACATCAGTTGAGTTGCCTAGCACTGAGACAATCTTGCCTGTGAGAGCTGAGCACATCAGTTGAGTTCCCTAGCAATGAGACAATCTTGCCTGTGAGAGGTGAGCACATCAGTTGAGTTCCCTAGCAATGAGACAATCTTGCCTGTGAGAGCTGAGCACATCAGTTGAGTTCCCTAGCACTGAGACAATCTTGCCTGTGAGAGGTGAGCACATCAGTTGAGTTCCCTAGCACCGAGACAATCTTGCCTGTGAGAGCTGAGCACATCAGTTGAGTTCCCTAGCACTGAGACAATCTTGCCTGTGAGAGGTGAGCACATCAGATGAGTTCCCTAGCACCGAGACAATCTTGCCTGTGAGAGCTGAGCACATCAGTTGAGTTCCCTAGCAATGAGACAATCATTCCTCTGAGCATAAACCAATAATGAATATCCAAAAAATCAGTGGCGTATTCTGAGAAAATTAAGATT
Organism: Timema monikensis; assembly: GCA_902151445.1. Classification (NCBI taxonomy): domain Eukaryota; kingdom Metazoa; phylum Arthropoda; class Insecta; order Phasmatodea; family Timematidae; genus Timema; species Timema monikensis. The sequence continues at coordinate 27,232 of CABFVZ010003439.1, read as the reverse complement.
TAAGCTGTAATCTAAAATATGTAAGGAGGATTCGGGAGTCAAAGACTCATAAACGCCGTAGGCCAAGGAGTTCAAAAGATGATTTGCCATGGAAATATTTAAATATGAATACCTCTAGTTTAGAATAATGGTTCTCTAACATTTATAATTTTTTCGTAGTCTTATGCTATCTTGGGTAATTTCGTGCCTCCCAAATACCCCATTCTTTTTTATTTGACTTATTTATATCTTTATTTGAATATCCACATTTTCATACAACTACAAATTCTGACTTCATAAGTGTACATCAAAGCTGTGCACAAAACACACCAAAATTTGAAGATTACTTTCCCCAAAAGTGTTATCAGCACACTCCTGACTGAATAAGATTGACATATCCTATTCAATTGATTGGGTGTAATTAAAAGTACAAACAGGTATCATTTTGGTTTATTTGAGGTATTTAGCTTGCACTTTCTGGGCCAAATTATTATATCAGCACGAAACTTAAAAATTAACTCAAATTTAGAACAAATACAACACCCAGCCCCCCGGTCGTAAATTCATTAAATTCATCACCATGAGAGGGGAAATCTAAATTTTACCAATGATATTTGTATCGGCCATGCCAAAACCATGCCCGGAACCCTTAGCTAAATAGGCAGGCAAGCTACCGAATGAACTATGAGGTCGGACTTACAGATATAAATACGTAAGATAAAAAATACATAAAAAGAGTAAAATGAAGTAGTACATGGATCAACTTCATGTATAACCGAGGCTCTCTTCGATGAAACTATGAATGTTACGACGAATCAAGAAAAATTTCTTTCCAACACACACAACAAAAACTGATTACTTTCGATGTTGTCAGAAAAGTAGGACGATAGTAATTTCATTGATGAAAGAGATCAAGACGATGCTGAAGTTTTGATTACTGAAACAGCGCTTGAGCACTCTGAAAAGAGGTAAAGGGAAGGTGAAGAGGAAAATATATTCTTCTGGATGTCTCGGCCAATATGATAGGAGTAAAGATTATATTTGATTCTTACACGCAATCACTGAATGTAAAAAAAGCATCTGCCGTTTTTAACAAGGGTACGGTGACCTGGTGGTCTAGGGGTAAGGTGTCAGACTTCTGTGCTGGGGTCTGGGGTTCAATCCCGGGTCCCGGCACAGATTTATCTGATTGCCAAATCCTCCCTTCACCTCTGACAAGACGTGTATTAATCACAACTTGTGAATGTGTGGAATGCCAGGCCTCCACCGTGGTTCGGATTCCACGTTAAGCTGTAGGTCCTCCATTTCATCTCACAATCACCCTACCATTACACATTAGCGTAAGTGCGTATAACCCGAACGGGTAGTAAGACGCGGTGCTAATAATAATAATAATAATAATAATAATAACAAGGGTAAAGTAAAATCTTAGAATGTATAAGAAAAGCGTGAGCATTTACAAATCTCAGTGGAATTTTTTTTAGCAAGAAAATTGTTCTAAGCAATTAATATTTTCTAATAAACTACGCTTCCTCTTATGGTTACATAGTTCTTCAGTTAAAGAAGTTTCCATTGACACACATCAAAACATGTACTTTGCTAAGTCTACAAGAGTTAACAAAATGTGGAGCTAGCTTTATTTCCACCGACAGCTAGTGGAGTTTAGTAACATCTACACTAGAAGAAGACTATTTAAATGGACCGGGAAAAAAAAATCGATATAGAGGAATTAAATCAAGACGATGAAATCCTATGAACATGTTACTAGAAGATTTGTAGTCTCAACTTTGAGACAGTTGAAACAGATGTACAGGACGAAGAGAAGAAGCAAAATTTATAGAATGTAATGAAATCGTTACACGGGA
>CABFVZ010003439.1:0-25383 GCA_902151445.1 Timema monikensis | reverse complement strand
GGGGGGGGCGGAGTGACTTGTAGTTTACCTCTAAGGTGGTTTGGAAAAGAGTACCAGTAGTAAAGTAATAGTATAGGTGTATATGTTTTATTAGCCGTAATACGTGGAAATAGTTGTATAAAAGTAAAAGAGTTATCAACAATTTTGTAGGAATTTTTCTAATCCACAAATTTGGATAGAGATTTTTTAGTCATAGGACCAATAGATAATGTGATATTGATTTAAAACTTATTTTTGAGAACTAATATGGGTTGTAGAATATTTCTGTAAAATAAAATTAAGGGTACTTTTGACACATTATTTATAACTACCAAATTATTATTATTATTATTAGCACCGCGTCTTACTACCCGTTCGAGTTATACACACTTACGCTAATGTGTAATGTTAGGGTGATTGTGAGATGAAATGAAGGACCTACAGTTAAACGTGGAATCCGAACCACGGCGGAGGCCTGGCATTCCCCACATTCACAAGATGTCTTGTCAGAGGTGAAGGAAGGGTTTGGATATCTGATAAATCTGTGCCGGGACCGAGGATTGAACCCCGGCCGCCAGCACAGAAGTCTAACACCTTACCCCTAGACCACCAGGTCACCCACTGAACTACTAAATGAAACAAATACCAACATTTAGCTAGCTTGGATTTAATTCATAAGGGAACCAATAAAGTCACTGGACTATAATTACACTAATAGTATGAAGGAACATTTTAGAATTAGTATACCCTTATTTGGGTTGAATAAGGGTGGAAAACCAATTAGGAAAAACCACCCTCAGTAGACCCAAATGGAATTCGAGCTCTTATCGTCCCGTCTTCATCAGGCCAGTATAACACAAGAATGACGCATTAGACCATTCGACCACTGAAGCGGGCTGTTCAAGCAATGAATTAATCAATTAAAGTGGCACTGCTATAAGTAATATTAAAAAATAAGTGTTTATTGTTTGGCTCATTTATCTCTTATCTTACGACATAATTAAAAAGTGTAAAGTGGCAAGAAGTCAGAGGATTGATTTCAACTAATCAAATATGGTAATATATTAGAGATGCTTTGTCGTGCAATTGGTGTAAAAAAAAACACTGATAAGAAATAAGCTTTATACTTTTAATACTAACAAATTAATTTTAAGATACTTTGTCAGACTCATCCTATAAAAATGTCTGAACATATTTCAATTTTAGCTTTTAATTACAATATTGTTGAACATTATCTCTCGAAATAAATAGTTTTATTTATTTGAGGTAATTAACGTTCACTTTCTGAACCGACTGATTATATCAACATACGAGAATTTTTATGAGTAAGAGCGAAAATTTTACCTATTTTGCTGGGATGGTATTTTCACACACCTTTCGGGGTTCTTATACATACCACAATCAACATGGAACCGGCGGTTTTACTTTCCCTCCGAGGGATGTATGCTAGAGATTTAGTTTATAGTGTATTGGCTTTTGTTTGACACTCATTAATCTACGATTATAACAAGAAGCTTCGTTGTAATTCTCAACAAAAATTTATATAAAACAGAGCGTCAATAATTCAGACTAATTTGTGATCGACCCAGTCCTGATTAAATTCAATAAGTTTCTATAACAAAAATTAAAAGATAAGTATCTACGAGATACTTACAAAAAACTCATTGTTAAGGTAGAAATATTTTCACTTAATTTAAACAAAGAACATAAATGTTTTTTGTTGTTAAATATTACAAATCCTGAAGGAAATCTAACGACGATTAAAGTCTCCAATTATTTTATACCAACAAGAATTGAGGTGCGTTTTTAATGGCCATGTTTTTGATATTGTTACCACTGTGGTTTTTTTTTTAAAATGTGTTCCTGGTTATATGGACTATCGACGTTCATGAATACGTTTAACCATGTGGCCAGTGATTCGGGTTAATATTGATTTAATTTAGCACTGCGTTTTACTAACCGTTCAGGTTGTACGCTAATGTACTAATTAAAAAAAAGTGTTCGGAACTAAGAAAGTTTTAATTTAGAGGAAGTGCACTCTCCTTTACGTGAAGGGAGAGTGAAAAACCATTTAAAAAAATCATCCTCAATGCACCCGATCGTAATTGAGCACCAATCTCCCTGTCTTCGACAAACTGCTCTAACAAGAGAATATCGCTTTATACTATAATATTATAATAAAACAGGATGTAACTTCATGAGTACAAGATCAGTGTTTTATAAATGTAAATCTTTATTTAATTTAATATTTTATAAATTATCTATGAGTGAAATGAAAGACAAATGATTATGTACGGCACAGTAATTTAATTTAATTTTCAAATTAATATGGAGGTTAATAGTAAAACATGTTGAGTTGAGTGAGTGAACAATAACCACTTTGATTATAATTAGTGTGTTGGTTGTGTGATTTATTTAGGAATTAAATTTTTGTGGGAGGTACATCAATCAATCGAAATAAGAATACATATATAAATAGCATTATTAAAAACTATTCACATAGGCCACGTTGTTCTTGAATAATAGGGTGTATACTGGTATATACCTTCTGAGGTAGCTGAAACCCCTGCGCTTAAGGTGCGGCAGAAGGGAGCGCGAGTAATTTTACAGTTTTTATAGAATTGAAAGTTTTTGGCCAAAATAAATCAAATATGTCTCCAGTAGCAACATAGAGTTTAGTTTTCTGCACATGCTAATATCAACAGATCTTGAATATCTGTCAAGGGTGTCCTGGAATTTTGTCAAAACTTTTTCTCTTTATTTCAAAAGTTTTGACAAAATTCCAGGACACCCTTGACAGATATTCAAGATCTGTCGATATTAGCATGTGCAGAAATCTCAACTCTACGTTGCTACTGGAGAAATATTTGATTTATTTTGGCCAAAAACTTTCAATTCTATAAAAACTGTAAAAACACTTGCTATCCCTTCTACCTCACCTTAACTCCCAATGGTAGAGCGTCAACCCATGAGTTACAAGCGGCATCCCAGTCATTATGTGCCAAAACAAATACAAATATTCCTATATCAATAGTACTGACATAAAATATTTAAGGTAAATTTCGAAATTTTAGTAATAGTGATTTTCATTAACCTCTATTAACCATGCTATTACATTATATTTAATTTAAATTAGTTAAACAAGACACCTGAACACGGGAATTGAGTTTGAGACATCTGTTTTATGGCACAAATACTCCACTACTGAGCTATTTACGATTCATCCCATGTTTCGGCTCATTATTTACTCAGTGTTGAAGGCTTAGTCTGTGATGGTCGTGTGGAACATGAACGACCACTACTATGCGAGTGATCATACTTGAGTCATCTGACAGTTTGGAGGCTTGTTATTCATCTAAGTATGTAATACAAGATTTTAATTTTAACGTGAAGTTCTAATGAATAGCCTCGCACATCACAAACTCAGACTCAAGACTCATTCTTAAATTATGAGTGAAAAATGACCTTGAACACGAGACGAATCCCGGTTAATTAAATGGTATAGCATTAGCGCACTAAGTTAAAGGACCCAGCCTCGATTCCTGTGCATGTATAATTTTTCATCTAATTTAAATTAATTGAAAAGTGATCCCTTCAATACGGACAGTGACGTAATTACAATGATTTTCAGCATGTCTGTAAATACTCATATACAGGTTTTCTCAAATATATTGAACCAAATCGCATATAACTAAATACATTTATAGTAAGCAACTGTCTCACCTTGTAGTTTCCCAGCCTCGACATTTTTGTAGCCGATCATGGTATTCTCGACAGCTCTAGACAGTCCCTTAAACCACCTGGAACTTATCAGGGTCAGGAGGAAGATAATAAATATTTCAATCAGGCTCATATTGAAAATATTATGTTTTTAATCAGAAAATCGTAGTACAAGCTAGTCAACTAAATACACCAATGAAGTTATGGTTTATTTCATTCATTTCTGGGGAAACGAACATGCATTATTGGGTTGATTGTAAGAATAAATTTACTGTTTAAGTTTTGTAAATCAGATGTTAGATTTATTTTAACTCTAAATAATTCACATCATCTAATTTTTTTACAATATGATTTTATTGATATATTCCAGCAAGTACTTAACACTAAAGGATACAAATATCATATTTTGTCAGTACACCTAAATTTGTATATATTTAGTCAAATTGTAATATTAAAATTATTTTCTTTTTTTTTATTCGATGTCTTGGTCTCAGCATTGTAATGGTCATTTTATCTTTCATTTAATATAAACCCTAAATATAGAGTGTATTATTATCGTAGCACATATCGGTGGTCACGCAATCTAGACGTTTAAATTGTTTAGCCTGGTTTGCCGATGATGGGTCGTTTCGAGATAGAAATCCAGACTGGTGTATTGAGAGTGTTTTTACATAAATTGTCTTCTAGCTATCGCCATCCTTATATTAGCTTTCACTATACACAAGTCGTGTTATGAATTACGAAACTAAAAAAGATTAAAGCAGCACACATAGCACACTACAACCAATCACTTATCCATTAATGTTATTTCAAGGGTAAAAGACTCGACATTACTAACATCTTCCTCGAGACTATATATCAGCAACCGGCGGGCAGCTTGACCATACTTACAAATCATATATACCATATTATTGTTACAACATGTTTTTTATACATTTTTAAAATTATATGAATAAAATAATGTTAATTTGGGATGTCCGATGACTCGAAATTTTGAATATTTTCTAATACTGAATGTTCGACTATTTGATTCGAAATTTGAATATTAAGCTCGAATATAATAATAATACATCTGTATATTCAAGTGGGTTTGACAGCTAATAAACCAGGACAATTGCGTTCGCAAGCAGTTAGTCGGGTAATATTATATGACTCAAAGTTAAATATCCCTATGTTTTGTTTGTTCTAATAAAATTTTGTTGCTTTTCAGAATGGCTGTTTGAAAAGTGTAGGTTTTACGCAATGTCTTATTGAGTCCTTTTGAAGAGGATTGTAAAAATTCCACTCCCTTACTAATTGGTGTTAGGTGATGCCCGGAAGGTTTTAGATGTTTGGCAAATCTGGACTTGCATCTATTGTATTTAAAGTCACTAATGTGTTCAGTATATCGAATTGAAAGATCTCTTCCGGTCAGGCCCATGCATACAGCCTTACATTCACATGTCAACTTATAGATATTAATTTTGATTTTCAGAGTTGAGTTTGGATGATGGGCATTTCGGAAAACCTACACATCCAAACGGCCATTCTGAACAGCAACAAGATTTCAAATGATTTTTTTTTAAAATCAATCCCTTATTAACACAATTAGAAAACTAACTCAACACGGCAAATTAAAACGTAATCCTCATTCCAACAATAATCTAGCCTATTCGAACCACAATCAAGAAGATAGATACCGTAGATTCATATACCTAATTTTAATTCAATTCCACATATTTTGATAAAATCAACTATAATATATCTATCTATATTTACTCATCATATAAATTACATACTATATTCTACTAGCAACAATATCTCATTTATCAATTGTTTATTTTATTTATTCTATTGGTAGCTTACCACTTATTGTTGATCAGCCCACAAACTGTTCATACGTTATAATAAATCAAAATCTCACAAATCTTCCACCAATAGTATTTTAACCAATCATCTTCATCATAAATAAGGTACATATAAGCTTGTTAATTTTATTAATTATTTATTTAATATTTCGTATACTATCTTCTAGCTTTGCTTTACTATTTACATTTCTAATGTTTAGCTTTATTTTATTTAGGTACAGTTTTATAAACATCTAAACAATATTTCACAATACATTGATTTTCCTCATACCTGAAAACGGTTTAACATAACATTTAAACATGTCGTCATAGAAGACTAATGATCAAATAAGGAGAAGGGAACAAAAGAATAAGAAAAAAGGTTTAATTTATTATTATTATTTATAGGTTGAATTATAGGCCTATATTTCTCAAATCCAAATCTTAAATATCGTTACAATCTTTAAATATATGTACACATTTATTCATGGCTTGAATATATATAAAAATTTAAATTTAAAAACAATTTGATAAAGGCTTGGTGCCACTTATAAATGATATTTTATATTTCTTGTTTATAATAATATAAACAACAAAGACAATATTTTTGTGTAAATTAATTATATTAATACACGTTTGACCTTTTTTATGAATCTTCTTCCCAGCTTCCCAGGTCTTTGTAATTCTTTTTAAAAATTGATTAAAATTGTTACTTGAAGTCCTTATTTATAATTACATTCTAGATACTTTTTTGAGATTTTTATGTTACTCAAATACAATAGGAATCGTAGTTTTGAGCAAATTATATTTTTTAAATGTAAATGCTGGTACATTTCCTCTAAAATCAACCTTCCTAATTCTTAACAAATAAATGTTGTTAGTGCTTATGTGTATAACACAAAAGGCCAATGTGAAAAAAAAGAAAATCTTGCATTAGAAGATTAATTTTATAGTGTACATATTTATATACTAAATCACTCAACATTACATATTCTATAACAGCTGTAGACTGTTGTCAATATCACAATCCCAATGACATCTTCCTCTAAAGGCTGTGGACAGTTGTCAATAACACTACCATAATGACCTCTTTCTCTAGAGGTTGTAGCCTGTTATCAATTCCACTACCCTAAGTCCCTCTTCCTCTAACGGCTGTATACTATTGTCAATATTACATTCCTAGAGCTCTCTTCATAATTGAACACTGTATGAATTAATACTTATTGCACATATTGTACTTATCTAACAATGGATCTGGCTTTAACCTAATTCAAAAAATAAGTTATGTGTTGGTATAAATCACAGTGTAACTAACACTCATTGGCTGATTTAAAACTTTTGCGCCCCTTGGAATGATAATATTATGTGCCTCCTCCCCATTTTTTTGGTCAAATGCTTTAGGAAGTTTTTATTGGGGTGGAGGGAGAGTTATTATTCGGAAAATAATCAGGCATTTACTACACGTATTTGAATGGACCACCATTTAGGGAAATAAATCTTAGTGAACCCAGCCTAGATTCAAAACCTGACTCCTCAATTAATGTCAAGCCATAATGGACTGGTTTTAGTTTATTCATAGACCTCTCTTTATAGCTTAGTCCAATTGTCTTCTGATTCTAGTTATGTTAAGTTAAGCGATCATTTATTACTTACTAAATAAGACCTAGACTCAGATGGGAGGATAAGATTTGAATAGACCTAAGAGAAATTGGGTGGAATTAGGTGGACTGGATAGAATTAGCACAAGATAGGGGTAGGGTGTAATGAGGTGGACTGGATAGAATTAGCTCTAGATAAGGATAAGTTGTAGGGTCAGTCGGGGTAAATGTGAACAGTTTTTACTGACTTTTTGTTTAGCCTTGTTTAAATAAAAAAATAATGATAAATTTAAGTATGTTTAGGCATAAATAGAATCAGTGAACCTTTTAGAAATAATTTATGACTATTACGAAGTGAAAAAAAATAATTAAAAATTGGGTTTTGTATACTGTTCACATTTACCCCTTCATGTTCACATTTACCCCAAATTTTGGGGTAAATGTGAACGCGTAATTTGGCCCCATATGATTCTTTTAAATCCTTCTTGCAGTAAAATGTTTACTGAGCCAACCACTTATTATTTCCTTCCTTAAAATCAAATTTATATTTCACTGTTCACATTTACCCCAAAAAAAGAAAAGCAAAGAAAAAAGGGATTAGAAAAATCATAACTTAATAGAACATAAAGGTGTATCATTTATTACCCAAACAGAGGAACCAAATCTCCTTTTTTAATTTGAAATTAAACTTATCCAGGCCTACCTAATACTTAATTCAGTCGGGAGATTTAAGATTAAATTATAAAGACCTCTTCGAACTACAGGATTTAGGGAAATTTTCTAAACATCAGTCTTAGGAACGATGCTTTCATCAGGAACGTTGGGGAACACAAAATTTAGGTTTTCTTTCTCATAAAAGAAATTTGAAGCTCATGTTCTAGCACGGTAGTAACTTTTCCAATGTAATAAATACATTTTTCTTTAGGGTTTGATTTTTTAAATTCCACGAGAACAAAATCTTCAATTTTTGCTTCAGTGCCGGCCAATGGTTCTAGAAAATCTTCAACATCAATGCTATCAAATGTGTCATCATAACTTTCTTGATCCGAATTATTATCTTACGAACCAGAATTTAAGCCTGGTTCTGGGTCATCCTCATCTTCTGTTTCAGACTCGGTTGTATTTTTCTTTTTCGTCATTTGTTTTTCTTGTCTCTTCCTTCCCGTTATTTTTTTTAATTTTAGAACCTTCAGCATCTTTTAATCTCTCTATGACTTCTTCGGTAGTTAAAACTTCTGCGTACTACTGTCTTTTTAGGCGTATATTTTGGGCTGAAGTTTTAGGGCGAAGTTCGTCTAGTTCTTTACGTTGAGGAATATTTTTTATTTTAGGTAAACCTTATTGTGGTGGTAGCCTTCACTCACTGAGGTTACAGGTGCTGACAATGACTCAGCTCTTCGTCCCCATCCCTCACACTCCCAGCTCACTAGCCCGGCCCTGACCAGCCTCCTGTCGCTTGTGTGCACCTGGCCTGGCTTCCACTGGGGTTCTACCCAACCTCCACCAGGCTGCTCAGGCCCCAGGACAGTATTGAGTAGGAGAGGCTAAGTGGGGCCCACTAGGTAGGCTCCTTGTATTGCGCATCAAGAGGAAGATGGATGTATTTTACTAAGCGGACCTGGCCACAGGCTGGAAAAAGTTGATGACGATGACTTTCTGAACCAACTGATTATATCAGCCCACAATTTCAAAACTATCTAAAATATATAACAGTCACACCACCCAGTCCTCGGCCGTTAATGTATTCATTATGAAAGGGTGTAACTACATTTCACCAATGGTATATTTATCGACCATGCCGGTTATCGAACCCAAGACCCTTAGCTCAACAGGTAGACACGCTAACGACTGAGCTATGGCGTCGGACCTAATGGGATCCAAGTTTTCCTTTGCTTCTGATTGAACAGGAAAAGAATGTTGAAATATAATTAAACAAATAGAAAAAATAGGTATTCTACTTAAATAAAATATTACTGTCATGCAGTAGCCTACTGGACTAAACATAATAGCAAAGGTTTTTATTAATCAAATAATATGCCTAGAGCCCCCCCTTTCCCACCTAGACCATATAAAATGCAATCTATAAGTTATCTACAATAATATGGGTGCAACTGACAGCTAGCAGAACTTTTACAGTAAATATTTATTATTATTATTATTATTATTATTATTAACCCGTTCGGGTTATACGCTCTTACGCTAATGTGTAATGGTAGGGTGATTGTGAGATGAAATGAAGGACCTACAGTTTAACGTGGAATCCGAACCACGGTGGATGCCTGGCATTCTTCAAATATTTGTTGAAAGTTGCAGTGATAGAACGCTAAGTAGGCTCTTTGTTTTTTATGGTACAATATTTAGATATTTTATTCACTTTAATAAACATGCTTAATAATAAGTAAATCAAATGACACCAAGATTTAGTAATTTTAAAAACTTTAAAAATTACACCTAAGTCAATCAAACCTCCCCAACAACTAGCTCAAACGTATTTCAGAATGTAAATATTTACGTTGATGGTTAACTTTCCTGTGAACCTACGTAGGTGAGAGGACAGTGAGTATTGCTAATATAAATAACTTTCTTTGTGATACTAATATATTTTTACATTTCATTGTTATTACTACACTCAAGTAGATGTCTAGCCGAACAATACTCATATAATCTAGTTCGATAATTTAGAATAATAATTATTAGGCTTGTATGGACTACAGTTAAAACAAAACTCACTTTTTTGACATATGTAAAATATTGGCTAACCTTGTGTTGGCTCGCCTAGTTTGCATTAGGCCTATTATGTTGACTCTTGTGATTATATCATCATCTCTAATGTAACTGAACTTGTTTATTTGATAAATCTTATTTTAAATTTACTAACACATGAAAGGTTCAGTTGAGTTTGCATATGTAGGAACCATAAAAATATATAAATAATTATTGAAGGTTTGAAAGCTATATTTTTATCCAAATAATTATGTTCAATAGTAGTTTACTTAGCGTAGATTTAAAACATGGTTTTCTTTTAAACTTGGTTGTGGCGACTTTAATCAGTTCAGTTGTAATAAAAATATGTATGCTATAGCGTCTTTGGATTATAGGGCTATATGTACCATTATCAATTATTATTTTTATTTAATAAAACTTCTATCCCCTACTACAGTAGTTAATTTATTTAATGACCAATAATTAAAAAAAAGTAATTCATTAGTAGGCGCACTTGAAAGCTTAAACTAAGTTAAGTTAATAAAATATCATTACAATAAATTATATAGGCCTACCAACTATGTTGGTCTATTATTTCCATGACATCATCAGCAGGAAAAACTAATTTACTAATAGCTCAACAAAATGGACCCTAGCTTTTTGGCTTACTACAAATATGTACCTATTTAACATAAGTCTAAGTTAACTACCGGTATTGTTTTTTTAACTCCCCAATTTTATGTTTTGGTTTCTAAGCTTTGTTGAAATCACATGAAAATATATCTGTTCGGTCTCAATTTGTTCAACAGTTGGCACCCTGTTTTGCTTGCGATAAGAATTCAGCAGGCCCCGAGTTGTAAACACCCCAGTTCATTGGCCAATGTTTGTTGTTGAAGGGCAAGGGGGAGTGTTGCAACCCCATAGACATTGTTCAAGGTCGTTAGAACTTCTCTATCTTTGCCTGCTGTTTTCAAGCTGCAAGTCCTGGGTTTGATAAACTGGGTAGGTAGGGGACTCTTTTGGAGGAATAATTACTTAAAACGCAATATTCTTGAATTATGAGCAAATATTAGTTTACAAATTAATAATATATATATACATTATACATGTATATAATATATATACACATTATACATGTATATAATTATATATATATATACATTATACATGTATATTAATTCACAATTTAAACATTACTATTAGCACAGTTTGCACAAACAAAATTGAATTTAGAGGCTAGTCCATATAATCATGGGTATATGGCACAGGACTAGCATACCCAGAGAATACGCCACTGCTCAATAAACAAACTATATCATCTACTGCCTAGGATTTTTTTTAAGTATGGTAATTTATTACGGTGATCGATCGCGTACGCCCATCTATAAATAAATGGATCTATATATCTCCAGTATAATATATAAACATATGTTTTATAATTATTAATCCAAACTCGAGGCAAAGGTAAAATCTGAGTTTATATGTATCAGGAGTTCAAAAGTCCAAAAGGTGACTAAACACGATCATATTTTTTTCCCTGTATGTATTTATATGAAACTCTATTCAAGCTATGCCAACGTCTTTGTAATGATACAAGCTATCTTGTGAAAAAAAATCATTACTTTACATTGACACGTTTTAGAGATATTCCAATAAACTCACTTTTGTCCTATATACTGCCATTTACTGGTTAGGTCAGTCAAGCCTGTCGCCTAGCAGACGACACTTGGTGGCCGTACTCTTAATATACATAGCTCTACTGAATCGTGTTCGTATTCATTCTTCACTACACTATTACATTTTTTATATTAGTATTACCATAGTTAATTTTTATGAAGCTACTATTTGTATGACTACTTGTTTTGTTATATTTTTCTTTTGAAATTTTGTTAATGTAAGCTTTATAAACAATTGTTGGTATAGCCATTATTTATTTCTACTGTTTCGATACATTTTAGCTTTATTATATTTTATAGAGACCATTTAAAAGTATTATGAGTCATTATAAATTTAAAACTATAGCTATTATTATTTTTGCTATTATTGAAAGTTATCTTTAAACTAACACTTTAACAAAAAAAAAAATCCAGTAATAAAATGGTTAAGATTCAATTAACTCGAGTAGAGTAGATGTAGTTCACTGTGCCAAATAGTCTACCTACCGACATTATCAACTAACTCGAGTGAATGTAGTTCACCTCTTGACACTCGTAGCTAGCTCTAGTAGATTTAGTTCACTCACGCACATAGTTCACCTATTGACAGTCGCAATTAACTATAGTAGTAGTTGTAGTTCACTCAGGCAGTCAGGCACATTGCTCTCTTCTTGACACTCGCAACTTGTTCTAGAAGTTGTAGTTCAACTCTTGACAGTCCCAACTAACTCTAGAAGTTGTAGTTCACCGCTTGACACTCACAACTAACTCTAGAAGTTGTAGTTCCCCTCTTGACACTCGCAACTAACTCTAGTTCACCTCTTGACTCTCACAACTAACTCTAGAAGTTGTAGTTCACCTCTTGACAGTCTCAACTAACTCTAGAAGTGGTAGTTCATCCTCTTGACACTCGCAACTAACTCTAGTTCACCTCTTGACTCTCACAACTAACTCTAGAAGTTGTAGTTCACCTATTGACACTCACAAATAACTCTAGAAGTTGAAGCTCACCTCTTGACAGTCGCAGCTAGCTCTAGAAGTTATAGTTCACCTCTTGACAGTCTCAACTAACTCTAGAAGTGGTAGTTCACCTCTTGACACTCGCAACTAACTCTAGTTCACCTCTTGACTCTCACAACTAACTCTAGAAGTTGTAGTTCACCTATTGACACTCACAACTAACTCTAGAAGTTGAAGCTCACCTCTTTACAGTCGCAGCTAGCTCTAGAAGGTGTAGTTCACCTCTTGACAGTCCCAACTAACTCTAGAAGTTGTAGTTCACCTCTTGACACTCACAACTAACTCTAGAAGTTGTAGTTCACCTCTTGACACTCGCAACCAACTCTAGAAGTTGTAGACACCCCTTGACACTCACAACTAACTCTAGAAGTTGTAGTTCACCTCTTGACAGTCCCAACTAACTCTAGAAGTTGTAGTTCACCTCTTGACACTCACAACCAACTCTAGAAGTTGTAGTTCACCTCTTGACATTCGCAGCGCGTGTGGTTGGTCGCACGGATGACCCGCGTGGCTGCGGTCACATTGCTCACCACGTCAGCAACCATGACGACCAGTCGCACCGTCTCTTCGCTCGCCGGTCCACACCGCACCAGCACCGGGTCCTGAGGACAACAGCCAGCACCAGCATCACAGCGGTGCAGAACCGTTACGCCTGGAAGAAACACCTCGCTTGTCTTCAGCTCTGCCCCCAACAGTTCGCTGACCGGCACGCACCGGGGTTGCGAAGCTCTGCACCTGCATCCTGCTACCCGTGCCGTGTGCTGCTCCCACTCTGCCTGAAGATCGTCCTGTCCCATCAGGGGCAGGATGCAGACCACCAGAAGCACGGCAGATGAGAGTCTATGCATGGCCCGGGCAGACGTACAAGAACAACACTGCCGAGAAAAACTGCACGCGAGAAACAATTTGTTTCTTATTGGCTCTGTTTCAAAATAGAAAAGATTTCACTTGAATCTGATGTATTATAAGACGTCAGACGACGATAACATCCGCCCACGGGAAGGTTCTTGAGAAGTTGCGACACTTGAACCAGAAACAAGTGATGAATAGTTCACTGTTGCATTCACAGCCCTGTACAGTGTACACCCGGGTGGTTAGGTATCAAATCAAATATGTTCATTTCTATATTATGTTGAATCAAAATCTGGAACAACTCAACATATCGTCACTCTAATGTAAAAAAACCTGTACCTCCAGAAATGTAGCCTAAACTTTACAGGGAAAATATAAAAAATAAAATATTAATACATTCTTACGAGAATGGAGTGTTTTAATATGACTTATATGTCCTTTTTTTGTACAAAAGTTTTATTCAAAGCATTTTTTTTATTTTATTCTCATGATTTAGCGTTTAAAATGGGATTATGAGGGGTGAACAAGATAAATCTCAAATTGTAGTTGAAGATGCAAGTTAAACTTTATATAAGTAAATAGGTCTTACCTCAGAACTCTTTAACTACTAAGTTACGAAGTAACAAACCTCCTAACATCTTAAGTTAAATTTTATAACTTCTTTTAGCATGATCCTGCTGGTAAAATAATAACATTAAAAGCTTCATAGCTCCAAATAAATTTAATTTTAGAGTATTTTATTAAAATACCTACACCACAAAACAAAACAATTTAAAGCTAAAATATAACATATCTTTACCTTTTGTTTCACTTGTAAAACTTTTTTTTTTAAACTCCATATCTTCAGCCCGTAATCGAGCCATATTTACCGAGTGGTCATTGTCTGTTGGCGAATATAGTGTCAACTTCTGCTGCTAGAGAGTGTTACCTGGTCAGCACAACGAACCCTCCAGTCGTTAATCTCAGTTTTATAGACCTGAGCCACTACTCAAGTAGCTCTTCATTTGTCCTCACGAGGTTGATTGCAGTAAAATGTTAAAATCACATCAAACTGGAGCTACGAGGTTTGCACATTAAGCTAACGTAAAAAATCCACCAGGGCTCTTTATCCCCACTTCCCGCCAAGGGTACAGGAACTGGGGGAGGGGTAAATTTATCCCCCCCCCCTTCCAAATTGAGGAGACTAAAAGTATCACCTCCAAAATAATTTGATAAAACTTTTAGATAATGTAAAGATCTTGTTGAGACGAGATACAAAGTTCACACTAAGTTAACATAGTAACAATAAAATGTGTTGGAGCACACAAAAGATATTTTGAAATCTCTGATAGTGATAAGCTACTAGCTACACCAGCTACTGCAGAAAGCGGCGTAGAATAAATAACCTGTGTGCTTAATGCATACCCAGAGAGGCTCAACAAACTTGAAAATGGCAAAATTAGTTAGTGGTCTTATAGCTAGTGACGAATAAAGGGCAAAGGTGGGAAAAGGTGTTTGGAAACCTACTTTAATTTTTAGTGTTTCATAATTTTTAGCTGAGCCGCGTCAGATATAATTTTTCTTAATTTGTTTTGTGTGTAATTATTTATTATAATGTTTGGCATGGCTAAAATAAATGATAAAAAATGCACAATGGGGTTGTTAAATATTACATTTTACTAGTCTTTATTTCATCCCAAAAATGTTATCCCTTATAACAAACAGCACATAATTATATCTACCGCTCTAAATAAAAGTGTTCCAGCGCCACTGTGGCCGATACCCTGGAGAGATTAAACTTGGTATGGAGGCTACGGAGAATGTGCCGTTTTATAAGAAAAACCCGAAAACTAAAATATCCAATATGGCGGACGCAACGTATCCCGATACCATGTAGAGCCGTGGACACGAATCACGCTACTCCCTGTTATGAAAAATCTAAGAATATTTAAGAATAACAGGGAATAGACCTTGCACTAAATCCGAAATTGCACCTTTCGAAGACAGGCCTAGCCCTTGGTAGGTAAAATATTCCGAGCCGGTGTACAGCAATACGAGCCTATGCAATAGCCATAATATGGCGTGCATCTACCTTCAAGGGACCAAGTGGTGTGTCGTGGGGTGTTGTGAGGGAAGCAGATCTTGTTTAATCTGTACCTGCGATATGTTCTCGCTGACTTGGGCCCTATTTGACCACTCATACATATTCTCTGCTCCGCATGTCTCACACGGGAATGCATTTCTCTCGATACCTGAAGAATGAGTGTTCTACTGAGGAGTGTACCGATAAAGTTTAAACTAATGCTGCTTACCCTGGCAACGCTTCAAAACACGTCACTGAAGGGCCCCCTACGGCCTACATGGTAGGTCAAGCACGTGCAGTTTTGGCCTAGCTCTTGGAGCTTTAAAACTATGAGTATACAGTAAGTAACGTAACAATAAAGTCACCAATAATTATTGGAATTCAAGTATATTCATCCATCCAAAAATGGTTTCTCTAATCATTCGGTTCATATCCCATTCTATTTAATAAATTGATGTACGAATAACTGTCTCTATTCAGTAACCACAGTTCACACCATCTACTTCTTTTAACTCTGTTCTTTTTTATGAATTTTCTTCTTCTTATTATTTTATAAACTAGGTAACAGATTGGAATTAAATAAAAAAATTCTTCATTCAAGACTGACACCTCATTCATGGGGTTGACAAGAATACTGTGGTTTGCGCAAACTAACACGTTCAGTCTTGATGGTGCAGACAAGTTTGTGCAGGCCAGTCTACGGGGATAACTGAGCGTGTAAGGAGACACACTCATGCTGTGTGAGATACAAAATGTTCCATTTTACAGTCCTAGTCCATTCACAGTGGAACCTCGTCTGTACGGTCCTCATTGATCACCATTTCCAGTCCATGACTGAAATTTCGCATTAATTATGCCTGTGAAACGTCTGCGTTATCGCGCCGCTTGTAAACGCCATTAAAAATTGGCACAACAAAAAACTTAACTCATTATTTTATGAATGGATAGTGATTGTAACAGGTTTCAAGTGTTTTATAATTTGCTATTGTGAAAATAAATGGTGAGTTGTATTAATGTATATTTTTTAAATGCAACTCTACGGATTATCTGAATGACAGTCTCAACCAGTGGCGTTTATTCAATGGAAGCAAGGGAAGCAAAGCTTCCCTAAAATTAAAAAGAGAAAAATAAACTGAGAGGAAAATAAAGTTAAAACAAGCTATTATAATTAGAAACCTCTCCAACAAGTATACTATTAATAAAATTTGAGGTGGCATCTCGTCTTTCTAGAGCAAGCAATTCTTTCTCGGATTGACTGGCCAGCTAGCTGGTCTCACTGGCTCTTTATTTCGTCAATCGTTTGTTTCCGGGTCTGTCCGGCCCTCATCGGGGAAAGGGAAGCAGCGTTTTCCCAGACGAGTATTGGCTCAGTTTAAGGGATGAGTTAAACCGTGATTTCTCGATATCGGTGATTACCATGACCGTGATTGTAAAATATCGGTGATTTATATCAGTGATTATTCACGGTGACCGGTAGTCAAAATGTTTTGTCGTCTGATATTCCTTCGCGGTCGCAGTTTGTTGTTGTATCGATATTTTTCCCCTGTTACCGCTATTTACTAAAGCCTACCATTCTCGTCAATAAGTGTTAACAAAGTAATGTGTTGGATTGTAGATATGAAAATAGGGCTGCCAACTTTCTAGTCTCTAGAGACTAGCTTTGAGGAATATAACTATACAATATTGCTTTATAAAATATAAATTATTATATTTACTAATTTAAACTATACCTGCTGTATAGTAGGTATATAATTATTATGTTTGTGTTAGAAAAGTACATTTGAGAAACATCCAACATGTTAGTGTATTGAAAATTTAAGGAGATAGAGTCAGCCGCCACAAAAGTAATTAAGTGAAGGCTCTTTTTCAAAGAATGATTATTGAAACATAAGAATTAAGGACACAAACCGCTACTGCCCGCACCTGTGGGTCACCATATCGCCAGACGGCAACCGATATTTTGTCAGTCACGGTCGTAGCTTTCATACTGGATTGCTGCTGTCGCCTTCTGGTGAGAGTATCGCTAAACACAGATCACCGATATCTCAATCACTGATACTTTTGAGATCCAGCCACTGAGAATGAGGGTGATCAAGGAGTAACAGTGAAAAAATCACCGTCAGTAAAATATCGCCCATCTCTACTCAGTTTACTTTCGTGATTGATGTATAATCGTAACTAATATAAAGCTAAAATCATGTTTTTAGGTTGTTTTTAGCAATATATTGTTTCTAGATATAATTATAGACACTATATTACAAAATAATGTATTTATCACCAATCTCTAGTAAGTTTAGTTTTATTTTACAAGAATATTGACTCTTGTTTGATCCTCCAAGGGAAGCGGTTTGTTTCTTTACGTACAGTAGTATAATAACGGGTGCGTCAAATGCAGAAGTGGAAGAGGAGGGCTGCTGTCTCAAAACTCATTTTGAAGCATAGTTTTTGTTTCGATCTTTTGATGAAAGAAAGAAAATATTTGAAACAGGCAGAACCACTCCCATCTTTAGGCAACCTCTCTCTAGTTCTCCTCCTCTCTCTCTTTTTCTCTCTATATATAAAATTATACATACAACTTTGACATTCCAATATTCAATTTTATGAAAGTGTTTTGTAGTCAGGGTATTGGGTTAGTGGAAAATTATAGACCTTCCTATTTACAAACGAAAAAGGCGTGAAGAATAAATCCGGATTCAGTGATATTAATAATATTTGTAAAGTTATTAAAAGGCACACCAAAGGTCAAACTAATTTTCAGGACACAACCCAAGAGGAAACTTCAACAATCGTAAATTGACTATTATTATTATTATCACTGGTTTTAGTTAGAATTACAATTATTATTTAAATATGTACATAATTTAGTGATTGAGTAATATTTCTAATGCCACCAATTATTTTGTTTTATTCCATGCATAATTTGTGTCACCTCCCCTTCCCCCTTTCATTTCTTTCCCATAATACTTTAAACTCAACAAAAAAACAAAGAACGTCCAATGTGAGATTCCAATTAAACTAGGGTCCATCAGGTTAGCCTCATTGCTTCCCTTTGTCCAGTATCGATCACACGCCACTGGTTTCAGCTAGGCCGAATAAACGAGAGTCCACTGTACCGATATCAGAATTGCTTCAAGATACCTAGGGATGTGGTATATCGAATGAAAAGTATCGGAAGAAAAATATCGATACCTTACAAGTATCGAAATAAAAGTATCGATAACAGTGTGTCGATATCGAAATTTTAATCTGAAAAAAGTTTTTTTAATCTAGTAATAATAATTTCAACTCTTACATAATAATTCTATCTTCATATTTAGTTAAACACTGAAAATTATAATGGTTTTTAATAGGGGTGTGCGAAGATTCAAAAAGTCTAAGTCGAAGGTCAAATCTCTATCGGTTTCGACTTCGCATATTCGAAAAATTTCGAGGGAAGGATAAAACTTCGATAAACTATCAAATGATTTAATTTTATCTTACTAAATATTACATAATTTTAAAACCGTTACTAAACAGAATTTTAACACCGAAAAATAATTTAACCGCCATGACATAAGCATAGATCAAAATCGGTAAGTAAATGTTTATATTATTATATTCACTATCGCCAACATAATTTTTTTTTAAATAAAAATACCTACAAAGAAATAACACCATGGTCACTGGTATGAAGTAGAGAAAGCGCTTTAGTTGTGCTATCATCCCAGTTCGCGTCTAATGTTTAGTCCTTAATATTCCATCTCTTTGGAATTGTCAGTGACAAATTTACTAGTGCATTTTGACGCATAAGTTTTTCATAGCTTCTTCGCATTTTCTTTATTATTCAAAATGGCTGATACGGAGTGTGGGAAACGAAAAAAACAATGTAATTTATAATTATTATGAGAGAAATTCAGATAAAAAGACATGCATATGTAAAGTCTGCAAAATAATTTTATCAACTCCACGATGTAAATAAAGATTAATACTTTATTGATAATTTACTAAGCTTATCAGTAAGCCTGTATGCATTAATTATTAATATAGACCTTAAGTAACAAGTAGTAAGAAAATTTTCCTGGTCCTTGTTACTGACAAGATCTAGATTATATAAACGTTATTTCAGTTAAAACAGTTTATTTATTGTGATATGGTATAAAAGTAGACCTATTTGCTTATTAATTTTATTTGGTTAGGAAGTTTTTATACCATGCACTAAGGAGTTTTTTTATCTTGTTGCAGCTACAACTACAACACTACAGTAACATCTAAAAAAACATCCTACAGAATTAAGACAATATGAAAATGAANTTAAGACAATATGAAAATGAAAAAAAAAAAAAAGTTGAATCCCCAAAATCAAAGACCAGTCCCTCAAAAAAGGAATCAACTCACTATGGAGGAAGTTCTATTCAAGAAAACAAAACTTGCTTCTAATGATCCCAAGGCACAGTCCATCACTAAAAGTATTGCTCTCATTTTGACAAAAAGCGTTCTTCCTTATACTTTTGTTGAAGAATCAGGATTTGTGGAGTTTATGGCTAATCCTAACATTGCGCATCAATACGAAATTCCACGTCGAACAACTTTTTCAACCAATTATGTATCAAAACTCTTTGCGGATACTCAGATAAAAATGAAAGGTGTCCTCAAATTAGACTTACCATCTCTTCTCTCTATCACTTCAGATGGTTGGACATCTGCGCTTGTTGACAAGTATGTGAGTGTAACCTGCCATTATTTAAGAACTGACTTTACTTACAACTCTTTCACAATGGACACCATTTTAATGAATGAATCTAATACCAGTAAGAATATTAGCACTGCAATCAAACTAACTTTGGAGGAATGGGAAATATCAGTACAGGAATCAAGCATACCAATCTACTGCATCACTGATAATGGTGCTAATTTCAAGCGTGCTGCTTCAATTTATTTTATTCATCGGCATTGCTTTGCCCATACTTTATAGAATGCTATATCTGATTCAAAAAGGTAAACTCCGGGAGTTGTCACTCTATTATCAAAATGCAAGGCAATAGTGGGGCACTACCGACGCAGCAGCTCAGCTAAACAGAGACTTTATAATATTCAAAAACAATCAAATTTGAAACAGCTGGATGTAATTCAATATGTTGAGACAAGATGGTCTAGTGAACATGCCATGTTAAAGAGGATGATTGAAATGCAGAGCTGGCCATTCCACATAACACCAGTGACTTGACTATGCTTACTGCACAAGATTGGAGACACCTCAATGGGCTAGTAGAAATTTTACAACCCCTTGCTGAAGCAACAAAGGAGTTAAGTGGTGACAACTATCTAACTTCATCAATGGTTATTCCTGTTCTACATTGTTTGAAGTCACACTTGAATAAATGTATAGTAAAGAAAATTGAGGGAATCACGTTTGCCAGGAATTTATCTAAATCAATCAAATCAAAGTTCGGAGTGTATGAAGATGACAAAGTATACATACTATCCATGTATACTGATCCACGTTTTCGAGGTGTGCTTGTTAACAAAACTGTTGCTGTAGCAAATCTTCAAGCTGAGCTAAACAAGTATGGAAGTTTTGAAACACAGCCGTTAGAAGAACAACCAGGACTAAGTACAACTACTTCTTCTCTTTGGTCTGCGATTGATGATCTACCAAATGAATCTCTCTTTGATTCAGCAACTGATGAAATTGAGAGATACTTAGTTGAAAAACGTATTCCCCGAAGAGAAGACACTTTGATTTGGTGGAAGGAAAAAGGACAGCATACTTACCCAAATCTAGCTAAGGTAGCAACTAAGTACCTTGGTATACCTGCAACCCAGGTCAGTAGTGAGCGATTGTTCTCCACGGCAGGCAATATAGTTACGGAAAGGCGTCAAAATTTGCTTCTGGCACACGTTCGACAACTTGTGTTTCTCCATAATAATTTGTATGTACCGTGGCTACAAACTATAGCCGCATACCTCCGCCACCAAGAGTACATCCAGCACTTACGCCAGTTAACGGCTATACGAAGCAAGAAGTCGTGCCTGCCGACGACTGTGACCGCCACTAAGAGTAAACAATATCTGGAGCCGGTCGGGAACGTGCAGTGGTTCCTCTGGAATAAACCCACGTAGTGGTCTGTGCGCAAGCGCGGCCTTGTGGAGGTCATTGGAGCTATAGTGCTAAGTATGTCCACCCCTCCATCTTCTACTACCTCACAGCGTTGTGCGCAGGCGCTGATGAGGTAATCCAAGCGCTTATTTGCGGTAAATGACATCACCTTACGTCATGTAATCCATACTCATTTCCTCCGCTGTTACAAGCAGGATATAAGCGAGTGCTCAGTGATTCTCTGTACTCTTTGACACCTTAAGTTCTTAAGAACACCTTAGAATGTAAGTAGCCGAAATGTTGGGGATTTAACTTTTTTTTTAACTATTGCATTAGTGGGAAGGGTTTTGCGTACTGATATTTAAATATGTAGGCACCTATTGTGCGCTGGAAGAAGTTGAGTTTAATTTATATTAGGTTTTTAGGCGCGTTTCCATATAATACAGAAGTCACGGAAATTGTCTTATAAAATGTATTTATTGTGGTTAATTTAGCTAAGTTAAGGTTTGCGTGTTAGTTGACCTTTTTTCTTTCTGCGTTGAAATTGTTTGTTAAAGTTTTGCCTGAGAAATAGCCTTTACGCACTGGCGTATATATTACGTACTTTATTTACAAGCCAGTCTTCTAAGATTCGAATTCAATGTAGTTCTTATATATTTCTTGCAGAACCCCTATTGAAAAATTGTTTAATACGGGCATTATTAGAGTAATATTTTTATGTTGTAAGCTGACTTTACTGCCCGCCTTATTATTAATTATTCGTAAACTCTGATTATTATTTTGATTGTTTGGAGATAATTTATTTTATGTTATATATTAAACGACAAATGTCTGGCGTAGAACTCGCACCCTTGTGTTATCTTATATAGTCATAGACCTGGATATTTACTGGTTTTCATTTAACTCTGATTATATTTTTGGTCTACTGGAGACAATTTAGGTAACGATTAAAAGTGTTATGTGTTGCGTAGAAGTCGCAACCTAATGTAATCTTAATATGTTATATATTCAAATATCAATCTGTTATAAATAAAATTGCCCAAAGGCCTTATTAGTTTGTTTTCCTCATTTTTTTAAACTTTAACTCTAACTCCCTGGTATTAATAAATATGGACACCTGAGTTTGACTGGATTGAGTAAAGGTCATTAAAGGTCCCTGAAGATTTATTTGTATATTTCTCTTTGTACAACACTCTTACTGTGGTGATAATTTGGTCTAAAAGGAATAGGAATCTGCCACCACAGGGGAGGGTTGATGTAAATTTGGCCAAATTTATGACTCAATTTTTTCTTTTTCAATTCTTATATGTGTGTGATGTTTTTTTATATGTGAGTATTTTAAAGATCTTCTTATTAGATGTCTATTATGATTTTATTTGTTTTTTATAAAGCTTAAAACAAAATAATTACTAATGCAAGTGCAATATTATAATTTAGGTTGTGTTTATTTTGTTTTCTTAAACATAAATAAATTCAGACATGTCAGCATATGAATATAGTGTGCTTTGACTTTTCTGTACGCCTTTCTTTTGACCTAGATGTACATACGATTTGATTTAAAAATTAAAAGTAGTGTTAAGTGGTAACAACAAAAATTCTAGGTAGCTTCGACTTCGACTTCGACTTTTCTTCGCAAGTTTCAAGCTTCGCTTCGACTTCGCTTCGCATTTAAAAAGTGGCCTTCGCATACCCCTAGTTTTTAATAGGGGTACTTTAAAATAAATTTTACAAGATGCTTTTTCGCTATCCAACTTCTTAAAAAAACCTTACATAATTCACTTATGGGAGGTGCCATTTATTAACTACACTCTTTGTTTATAGACTCTATCAAGATATAAGATACTGACAAACAATAGAATAATGGACGCTCTTTTATACTTCGACTTCTTGGGACACATTGAGGTGACTGAGTTCATTGAGCTCTACAAAATATTATTTTGTTTTGTTTTTGATGACTGTGCTCATTGATAAAGGAAGGAGTAGTAGACTTGCCGCCAATCGCAGTTCCATATGCTCTTTTATTCCTTCACAGTCCACCCTAGTAAATATTTAATCACAGACTCCCAGCTTGAGTGAAATTAACAAAAAAATTGTTTCTTTCGATACCGATCCGATACCGGAGTGTGAGTAGTGAGTTCCAATATCAGTAAAAGTATCGAATAAAATAATACTAGTATCAAAAGTAAAAATATCGATATTAAAAAAGTATTGATACTTTTTTCACATCCCTAAATACGGCAGTAAGGGCCGTGTAAGAATCCACCACCCATCAGTGATCCCGACGCCTGTCTCAACCACATCCAATATGACATTTTGGGCAGGGTTGGGGAAAAAACCCCGCCACAAGAGCGAAATGATAACGTAATTAAAATAACGGTACTGCCTTTTCCTTCCTATGTTATCTTTATTGATTAGTCCTGTCTCAAGGTCATTCAGCGTTTGGAAATAAACCTCCTAATGCTGCTGACCGGAGCCTAGGCCAATAATAAATACATAGCCCTCTGTGCAGTCAATAATTATTATTAATTGTAGAAGTTATTACATAAAATTATTTATTAAAACTGGTTATGAAAAAAATTGTAGGAGTTGAGCAAATATCTACTCGCACCGGTTAGCACAAAAATAAAGTATTCTGCATCATATTTTCATTTTCGGTTAAGCAGAATGGCTGTACCGTGGCTACAAACATCTTCTTTGCCGCATAACCTCCGCCACCTATAAAAGTGCAGTTACACTTACCCCGTTTAACCGCATGGGTCCTCCAAGCACATCAACACTCCGCTCACGTTAAACAAGAAAAACAAGACTGTTTCCTCGGAAGGTTACGTAGTTCGGCTGCCTTTCCCCGACTATCGGACGTTGCGCAGGCGCTAAAACTTGGAGAAAGAAGCACTCTCGGTGATCACGTGGTTTTCCTTACCCCCGTATTATCTCCCTCTTGACGTTGTGCGCAGGCGTCAATGAGGGAAACGCACGCTAACTTGCTGATAGTGACATCATTGAACTTGTGTATCTACCCTCCCATATTTTCCCCACAGTGCAAATCTGAATATAAGCGTGTACCCGGCAAGGAGCAGTCACTCTTTGATGCTTTTAGGATGTAAGAGCTTTCTACATGTAAGTCTACATTATATTGGAAAAGCATTATATATTTTGTAAACTGAGGAGCTGTTAAATTGTAACTTAATTATGTAAGGACCTATTTGGATTTGCTTCGGCATATTTTTTCTTATGAATAATTTTACTAGTTTAGTTTTGTTGGGTAATTAGATTTGTTATGAATTGAGGCTTATTTTGGACGTATCTCTTTAAATTTATATTCTATGGTAGTATAATTAAATCAAGTTTTGTTATTTATTTTTGTATGGTATATAGCGCTATTATGGTTGTGATCCTGTCTTAGTGTGCTAGTCGTTCTAAATGAAAATTATATGTATTTTTATCTTAATTTAAATTGTTACGCAAGGAGAATTTCGATTAATAATTTTCGACCGTTATTATACACTCAGTATGTTTGTAAGAGATATATTAAGCCTTTTCATGTAAGTTGCCCCATCTCACGAGTAGTTGGACAATAGTAATATCTTTACTTATTTCTAATGTAGCAAGGTGTATAGCTAGGAGCATATTCCTACTAGGTAACATGGATAAGATTGGAGATGTGATACAAATAGACTTTCCAATATACGTATTTCCCAACTTTAATTTCTTTTCAATAATTGTTCGCTATAGTTTAACTTTTGGCGCGTATATAAATTAGTCATCTCAGGGGGCAATAAATAAGTGGGGGGCGATTTGGGGGCCATGAGTATTCAAAGGAGGAAAAATTAAAATAGTACTGTACAGTAGAAGTTGCCGGGTAGCACGAGTCACTGGCTATTCTCAGCCGGCG
>CABFVZ010003438.1:56371-75016 GCA_902151445.1 Timema monikensis | reverse complement strand
GAAAGGACTGCTGGCTCTTCCCACCCTTCAAAGTCTCTTGTAGAGAGCGACGGAGAAGAGAGAAAGAGAATATTTTAGCCGGTTTACCTCTAGGCAATTATAGTGACACTTCCTGGTGTTGGAGAACACAAGCGATCCTAGCGGCGAGATATTTTCTACTAATCTAAGCTCGTCAGCTTTTTTAGCTGGGCTGGCGACTTCTTGTAGTATATATACATTCAACGACTGAAGTGTGTAAATAGTTATTTGAATAATTTAATGTTAATTTGTAAACCTCTTGTTATAATTAACTAACATTATTGGAAGCGTGACGGGAAAACCAGACAAGAAGTTTAACAATAAAAAACATAGTTTGTTTTATTTAGGACAAATAAAAGGTAAATACATAATTAGAGCAAAATATAACAATATAGCTTGAAGCGCTTCTCCTCTCAGATTTAAATAACTCTACTGAGATAAGGGAATTAATAGACATTACAATTTCTGAAAATAAGAAAGGAAACATATAGTTATATGCTGGTTGCCTGTTCAACAATAATATAAATCGCCATCATGGAATCCTATGGTTCCTTTCTATGGTTCCCTCGGTTATAGCATTAAGTGCAAGCAACAATACTACATCGCGACTTTAAGCATACATCAAATTTATGCAACAAAAGTTAAAAATTAACGCGTCTTAAGATCTAAAGAAATCAGCATAACATTGAACCAAAACGATAGACAGAATAAGACATTGGGCCAAGCCTCAATTCTAACACCTAAGTTCCCTGTGCTTTCAGTTAAATAGATAACAAATAAACCCATATACACTAAATACGCTACCCAGAAAAGACGGGCGATAAGCCCGAGACGCCGAGTACACCAAAGCGTGACCAAAAATACATATATGAAATTAAACATACATTATGTATGTATAATAAGCCAAATAGTACAATTAGAACGAATTGAACCTCATACAAAGAGAGAGAATGCAAGCGCATTCGCATTGACCTGCACGCAACATTTGCATGATTCTAAGTTTAAATATTTATAATTCCCTAACAATAATTTGGACAAGATGTCCCTCATTACGCCAAAATGCAATTTTGATAATACATAAATCGCGGCTCCTTGCCGCCGTCCTATCCAAGCTCTGTCGGTGGTATAATAAGTGACTATTCAAAATCCGCGTTCCACTATATATACATTATTGTATCCACAGAGAGACGGGTCAAGGTAAGGAGGGGGTAAGTCAATAGAACAAATAGAAATAGCAACTAGAATATTCCAGGTTGTCCTAGCGGCGGAAGTGATCACTTTGTCTGCCTGCGTGGAACTTCGATCGTTTCCGGCCGGTCACGGATCGAGCCCCGAGCAGACAGTCGGTTGAAGGCTCCACTCAGTCAGTTGTGCCAGTTGGAAGGTGGAGGTCAAAGTTCAGGCTTTGTTGTTGGAGTTTGTGTCGTAGATCATCACGGGTGGCGGTGAGTGCTGACCCATTTGATATAACGTCAACTTGTAACTCGTTACAAACTGAACTATTTATATAGTATATTATTATGTGTATAAATACGTGGGTGTATGTTTTAAAACAAAAAATGGTTAATGTAAAATAAATTGTGTGGTCTACTTTCTTGATGTTACTTCTTAAGTTTAATTTCATATATTTGTAAATTCAGTGTACGTTTAGTATATTTTAATTTACGTGTCCCTATTTTTTTCATTTTCATGTATTTAAGGCATTTAACGTGCACTTTCTGAACCGACTGATTACATCAACACACGTCTTATAAATTAACTTAAGTCTAGAAGAGACACAATATCCAGCTCCTGGCCATTAATTTGTCACTGTGAACAAGAACCCACATATCACCAACGAAACATCTTTGTGGCATGCCAGGAATCGAACCTAGGATACTTAGCTCAGCTTGAAAATACGTTGACGACTAATCTAAGGTTTCGAACTGTGCCATCTTGAGTTTGTTTGACACCAGCCGAGGCTGTAGAGGTTTATTTCATGTATAAGAATAAAATATATATTTAAAAATACCCAACAATTTATTGAAAATCACCTAAAACCTTTAAGATAATATATATGTATATAGTCAGGATATTAGATATCTCACCAAAAATGATTTGGGTTGTGATTTTAAGCTCAAGTTACAACAATATCTTGGCCACGCTAATGTATAGACTACGATAAGCTCGTGAAGTTGTCTTGCTGTTGTATTCCAGGTGACGTCATGCGCAGTAACGAACAAAACTGGTCACAGTTATACCCTACCACTGGAGTACTCCTAAGTGTTACGTAGCACAGATCTTAAACTCAAACACTAATGTTAAAAAATAATATTACTGTTCATGGATTCACTTTTAATAAACATACTTATCCGATTATCTACAGCGTTAAAAATGCAGGCTTAGCACTTACCTTTTGTCTATCGAGTTTCCGAGTGCAGTTAAGTGGGATTGTCTGCTCAAGACTACAAATTGTACAGTGGTATATAATTTTGTAAACTCTCATACACATTCTGTGCGTACTATTTCTACTTGAAAAGTAATATATTCAAAATGACTGCTTTGCAGGACTGATAAAGATTTTAAAAAGGCTATTAACATTCCCAATACTTGTTTGTATGTGCAGTTATCCATAAATAATAGGGGCTTGTAGGATTCCCGCAGGATTTTTTTCCCCCGTTCCCGACCTGATTGTAGAAAAATATATTCTACAATCTCAACCATTTCGGAAAAAGTTCGGGAATTATTCATTCATTCCTGAATATATTAAACATATATATATGGACTTCCCAAGTACTTTCCCAAAATATTCAACTATTCGAATATGTGGAGAAGTCGACATGGTCTTCCCCACATGTTTTTGTTGTTTTATAAGAGGAGCTTTCCCATTGGGAAGCACATCTCAAGTAAACCCATGGTGAATTCAGTCTTGATCTATCAAACATGACAGCTTCAGTTCATATGCCCTCACGTGTGAGAGTAGTTTCAACACATTTTTAACTGTCAAAATATGTCTACCTGTCTAAAGTAATCTGTAGATGCTGTGCAGGGGAAACCCGTGGAACGAAAATGTTAAAGTTGTGTTTATGAAGAAGAGGAAGAAAAGTATCTGAGTTGAACAAGAAGAAGCTTAGCAGTTTGAACCACTCACTGCAGAGCCGGTGTTGTTGTGAAAGAAGGGAGCGCTCATGTCACAAAAGTTGTGTCATTAGCATTTTGACACTGTTAGAGACTTAAGCCGGGTACACACTTGTATCATATTCTCGCAACTTATCCCAGTCTCGATCAGGGCTAGAGTGGGTGACGATACACACAGACATGATTGAGACAAGATCTCAGACGATCCTATTCTCGTTCCGTTAGGATCCTTGATGCGACTCATTATTTCCATCGTTCGTGTATTGTATTGATGGAATAAGATGAGTGAACCAGTAACACACAATCACAACAATCCATTTCACACTACATGATGATTATCAAAGGTTCTCCCTTTCAGGTTCATGACTCTCACTATATATCATAGCACACTCCATTCGTCAGATAATTCAACATTAAGAAACCCTCGTTCATCTCTGTGAAACTCCAACAGCTGCTCAATGTCTGTCGGAACGCAGCAGGAAGGAACGAGGTACATATAATAATCGCTAAGGCTTTTTTTTGACGTGAAAAGGTCTTTAAATTCGGATCATTACGTAGGGGGGGACTGGGGGGGGGATGAAAAGTTTAATGTAATGAAATCATTCGATGAAGTTTGACTTAATAATTTATAAAGAATTACAGGTAGCCAAACCAAACTGATACCATTCGATAGCTGAGGAAATACATATTCGTCGTTGCCTTAAGATATCACACCACACCACGTGGGTGGCAAGAGGTGGGGGAGGGGGTCTGTCATTTTGTGTACGATCTGCCACGCCTAGGAAACTTCCGCCAAGTATAACTTCGCACTCTGTCGTGGTACGATGCTCGTTTTAGTGTCAATCCACATCTCTCGTCGAGATCTATTGATTTAAATAATAATACTTAAATTTAATTACAATGTTGGTGAAGAAAATGTGGGTTGAATTTGAAAAATTCTATAAATTTCACAATGTCCGGCTATACTCGTCGGGGAGCCAGCCTGAAATATGCCAAACGTATTTGGCGGGGAAGAGAAGCTCGTCAGCTATCCAATAATACCCCAATGTATGGGTCGGAACGAACAAGGAACTATTTGGAGCGAAACAAATTGAGAAGGGGGAAGTGAATTAACGTAAAACCCCTCCGGCCGTGCACCGCCACAGTCACACTCATTAAAAAAAAAGCACGAACAAAACAGTCATGGCACAAACACACTACAATGATGAGGGGAAAAATAAGAAATAATTCCAAAACTCAAAAACAAGCAAAACCATTTTCAAACTGGTGATACTATTCAATGGTGTCAGCACAATGAGTGGAAAGTCAACAGGGGAAACCCACTTAACCAGTGATAGTGTTTGGTTCGTACCCTCACTCTTCCTTATTTTCCTTTGATGCGACGGCGGAATACCGACTAGAAGTGGGACGAAGTGATCTGATACTTGCATTGCTCTCATGATCGCGTCGAGTATACAATGTGTCGTCCAAATTGCCGCGTTCAAGATACGCGTCGGGGATTCGCTGCGAGGACCTGATACATGTGTGAACATGGCTAAAGGATTCAACTGGCACGTGCATCACTCCTAATTTCACTAAGTAGACAACAATAACACATATGTATCACACGATTAACCGTGGTACACTATTACACAAACTCTGACTTTGCGTTTCGTTGTGTGGCGCTACATTTGGTTAGTTAACGACTTGAAGTGGTCCTCCATATCTCCTTTCTTTCGTTATTTAGTTCTTATTCTTGCCGTGCAACTATAATTATTTACATCCTTCGCTAGATTACAAAATAAATATAATTGAAATAATTGTTTTCGTATTATTTTTAGGTGTTTATGTTTGTATTATTAAATGAGTCAAACTATCTTTATTGTATTGTAATGAAGACTAATGAAAAACAATTAAACCCTCATTACGTTGCGACTACTGATTTAAGAGCATATCTCACTACATTGGGGCCGTTTTTAAACTACATAAGTTTTTTTATTTGTGTGTGTTGGGGGGGGAGGGTAGGGATTTCAGTATCTTTTTACTTTTTCTTACGACGGAGTTAAGGGTGAGGGTGGGTCATCATCCATCTTACGTTTTTGTCAATGCTGATGTTTATATTAAGACCAAATCTTAACTGAAACGAAATAATATACACTAGTAAACCCGAGCAGAAATTGTGCTATACTTAACGTAAAACATTTTTTGACTCCCGGCTTTAAATTTTATAATTTTATTTTTAAAGAATCAAAGTTTTAATTTGTATATTTGGATTTAAAAAAAAAGATAAATACTGGGTCCATAAGGATCAACATTTCATATTAAATTTTTGACTTCCGGTTAAGGTTTTCGACATTTTATTAGAGGTTGCACATCTTATGGCTATCGCGTTGCTATTAAATTACTCATTTATATATTTAGATCAATAAAAAAGATAAATATTGACTATTGAGTCAAAAAGGATAGAGATATGTAGATCACTGCTGTACAAACATTTCCCCTAAGAGGTTAAAGATAAAAGAACATCAACTTTTTGAGAGACTTACTTATTTCCTTGCTCTATGTCATAAGAGAAATATTGCGTTAAAACTTAAATAGTAACTAAAGTTCACAAAATTGTATTAATATATTTGTCAATATCTCAGAAAATATTAATTTTATAAATATATATTAAAAAAGTTTTTTTGTACTACAATTTTGCAATGATAAGCTATTTAGTATCTCAAATAGTTGTGGAAATACGAAAATTTCCGCTTCTGTAAAGAACACTAAAAGTCATTTTCACGGGACAATGGATATTGCCATTTTATTTATAATCTTAATCAACGCATAGATACAAATTTTAATCAAAATTGTTAGAGCCGATTTTGAATTTCTCTCGTTTCGCTCTTTTAACTAATCTTAATTTTAGGGTTAAACATACACACAGACAGACGGTATTTAAAAACCACTTTTTAGGGTTCGAGGGCTCATGAAACGTCGACATTCATCAACATCTCGGGTTGGATTGTTTTACGTTCAAAAAGTTTATATATATATATATATATATGTATATATATTTGCGTATAGCATGAAAATTACTGGTTTTATAAAAATATGTTTCAAATAAAAGATTTTCATTATAAATAGACTTTCATATTTGCAATGATAAGTAATTTCATATCTCAAAGAGTTAAGGTGATATGATAATAAAAAAAATAGAATTTACGCATCAGACCTGAGCCTTTAAAGTAATTTTGACGAAAAATTGAGAGTATCCATTTTGTTTGTAATATCGGCCTATGCTTGGAAGTGAGAGTTAATTAACATCGTTAAAGCCGAGTTTGATAAAATTGATTTTTTCTCTTCTTGCCCTTAAGGAAATTATCCTTAATCTTAGGGTTGGGTATCCAATTCCAAAAAACTCCTCGGGGCAACCTTATTAAAAACTAAGATACCAAGTCTTAGCCCAATTGGCAAAATAATTTAGGCCCAATTCCAAGGTACAGACAGACGGCCAGACAGACGGCCAGACAGACAAATGGAAATGCAAAAAAAAAAAAAAAAAACTTTTTAAGATTTGCGGGGCTCATGAAACGTCGAAATTCGTCAAAATTTAGAGATTGATTTTTTTATTAACATAATACTTTCTATACCTGTAAGTTAGCGAGAAAGTAAAAAGATTAGCAGAAAATAAATATATTAATTATAAAATGTGACTTATATTTCATTTACTTATGATGTGCTGTATCTAACTTTACTTCAATAAAAGTACTATAAAATTTCATATCAGTTACTTTATTACCAATTTTTATGCCTAAAAAATAATTAAATTACTAAAATAATCTAATTTACCAAATAGTAAGAGATTATGAAAGATAGAGGGGGGGAGGGGTGTTGGTGAAGATATATAATAAAATTGAAAAATAAGTTTTGAGTGATGTAAAAAGTACAAAACTGATCCCATTTCGCTGTTGCCAAATGACTTTGATAAGTGTTATGGTACGGTCGCAATCTTAGCTCTAATAGAGCTGTCAATCACCCGCGAGAACATAGTAGCTCGCTATAACGCTGATTAATTAAAAAATGCTTTAAATTTATGATATCCACTTTAATTTATTTTCCAAATGCATTGTATACAATGCTCAAAAAAAAAATTACCTTTATATTTTACTCCACGCTTTATTACCTGTTCGAGCAAAATGAACTTAATTACACTTGTTGAATATAGATGAGAAATAAATATTTGAGAGTAAATGTACCCACCTTTGCATGAAGAGAGCGGGAAACAATACCTCCAGTACACTCGGCCAGTATTCTGCCCCGATTCCCCCAACCCACTTCTACCCCATACCCACACTAGATATATTTTATTGGACCGGCGCCGACTTTGACTCAATTTATTCAACAACATTTTTACAAGTTTAGATAAGCAGGATAGTTTAGATAAATGCATGTTATTACTTTTATTTTATTTTACTATTTTCAAATAAAAGGTAGATCGTGATATTCCGGCAGGAAGGAGCTTTTAGTAAAGACAAACAATAATTGCTTGCAGATAAATAAAATTGATAATACATTACTTTATTGTTAGTATAATTGGACCTATAAATAAATGAAAATAATTTTATTAGCTTTTATAACCGTCAAACAAAGCTCCTTCTTGTCTAAATCAGAAATGTAGTTTTTTGTTTTGTTTTTAGCACCACGTCTTACTATCTGCTCAGACTATTCGCATATGCACTAATTACGCTAATGAATTAGGGATGAGGAATGTTGAATTTAAAATTAAGTGTTCCTGTATTAGCGTGAAGGGAGAGTGTAAAACCATTTTGGAAAAACCACCCTTAGTAGGCCTACACCCGACCGGGGTTTAACCCCTGATATCCTTGTCATCAGCAGTCTAGTCTATAGTTTGATTCACACGCTCGCCGAAAACTAGAAAACAGAATCTGCGCAATAATTAACACACTTTAAGTTGCCCCATGATGCATTGCAACAATTTAAAACAGCTGATTATCAACCTATTTTATTTTCTAGTGGATATACATGTATTTTAGATCATTGTCCCGTTGGTTGTTTTCAAACTATATCGCTGTTTCGTGGCACAATTGGTCGCTCTGCTCAAGATGTTAGGCACAGGAGAACCAATCAAACCTCAGAAGTCCAATACGTCAATAAACACGCTTTACATTAACGGGTTATTTCAAATCTCCTCGCAACGACCAACGAAGCTGTCTGCTAGCTTCTAGCTCTACAGCGCATGCGTATTGATTTGAGATGGTTGGTTCTGAGGTTTGATTGGTTCTCCTGTGCCTAACATCTTGAGCAGAGCGGACAAAGTAGAGAATAGTTGAACTTCAGCAGAACAGCTCGCGCCGATTAAGCTGAAATCTTGTGATTGGTTTAGAGCGCGTCACATGACCACGTTTTTGTTCTGCGCTAGTTTTTTGGCGAACGCGTGAATCCACAGTAGCACGAAAGTGACGCCTTAGACCAGTGCTGCCACAGAAGCAGGTCAGATTGTGTTTAAAATACATGAAACAGTTTAACTCAAAGTATAGTTAGTTTCAACCCTCATTCAATGTTGGCCAAAGACGCATCTATGAATGACGACGATAAAGTTGGTCATAAAAGGGTAAATAGCTCAGAGGCACAGACAATATAACAGAGCGCTCAGTTGAAGTTCTAGCCAAGTTGGAGAACTATAAACACTCATGTATTAGTGCAATAGCGCACAGAGCTAGTGAAACTTGGTGTGTTTATTGGAATACTAACCACGCACTTTCTAAACACATCGAGTATATCAACACACGGCCTTTTAAAGAAAGCCATTCAAGAACCCACACAACACCCATAAGCTCAACAATGCATACAACAATTCATCCGTTACTGTTACCCACATTTCACCGATGATACATTTTCAGCCATGCTGGGAATTGGACCCGGAACCCTTAGCTAAGTAGAGAAACACGCTACCGACTGAGCCAAGGTGTCGGACTATGTATTGTAATTGTTGTAATGTACATGATGGGATGAGAATAGATAAATATACTTCAAGCTTGGTAGTGGGGATGTGGAACAAGCATACATCAATATTTTCCTTTCGATACCATTACTTCTTTACTCGGTATTTTTGTTTCGATACTCTTGTTACTACTACCCGCTTTGTTGGTCACATGGTCTAAGGCGTCACTCTCGCAATAGACTAGACTTCCGATTACGGGAAGATTGGGGCTCGATCCCGGTCGGGTGTACTAAGGATGGTTTTCTTAAATGGTTTGCCACTCTCTCCAGGCAAATTCGGGTACATTTCCTTTAAATTTAACCTACATAATTTCTAGCACATTAACGTAAATGATACGTGTATGTATAATACGAATGGGTATTAAGACAAGGTAGTAAAAAAACTCTTAATCATGATCTAGTGGTCAAAGATCCTGGATACAGATACAGAGGTCCCAGGTTCTATCCTCTGGTCTAGTGGTCAAAGATCCTAGATACAGACCCAGAGGTCCCAGGTTCTATCCTCTGGTCTAGTGGTCAGAGATCCTAGATACAGACCCAGAGGTCCCGGGTTTTATCCTCTGATCTAGTGGTCAGAGATCCTGGATACAGATACAGAGGTCCCGGGTTCTATCCTCTGGTCTAGTGGTCAGAGATCCTAGATACAGACCCAAAGGTCCCAGGTTCTATCCTCTGGTCTAGTGGTCAGAGATACTAGATACAGACCCAGAGGTCCCGGGTTCTATCCTCTGATCTAGTGGTCAGAGATCCTGGATACAGATACAGAGGTCCGGGTTCTATCCTCTGGTCTTGTGGTCAAAGATCCTGGATACAGATACAGAGGTCTCAGGTTCTATCCTATGATCTAGTGGTCAGAGATACTAGATACAGACCCAGAGGTCCCGGGTTTTATCCTCTGATCTAGTGGTCAGAGATCCTGGATACAGACCCAGAGGTCCCGGGTTCTATCCTCTGATCTAGTGGTCAGAGATCCTGGATACAGAGGTCTCAGGTTCTATCCTCTGGTCTAGTGGTCAGAGATACTAGATACAGACCCAGAGGTCCCGGGTTCTATCCTTTGGTCTAGTGGTCAGAAATCCTGGATACAGATACAGAGGTCTCAGGTTCTATCCTCTGGTCTAGTGGTCAAAGATCCTGGATACAGACCCAGAGGTCCCGGGTTCTATCCTCTGGTCTAGTGGTCAGAGATACTAGATACAGACCCAGAGGTCCCGGGTTCTATCCTCTGGTCTAGTGGTCAGAGATCCTAGATACAGATCCAGAGGTCCCGGGTTCTATCCTCTGGTCTAGTGGTCAGAGATCCTAGATACAGATCCAGAGGTCCCGGGTTCTATCCTCTGGTCTAGTGGTCAGAGATCCTAGATACAGATCCAGAGGTCCCGGGTTCTATCCTCTGGTCTAGTGGTCAGAGATCCTAGATACAGATCCAGAGGTCCCGGGTTCTATCCTCTGGTCTAGTGGTCAGAGATCCTAGATACAGATCCAGAGGTCCCGGGTTCTATCCTCTGGTCTAGTGGTCAGAGATCCTAGATACAGATCCAGAGGTCCCGGGTTCTATCCTCTGGTCTAGTGGTCAGAGATCCTAGATACAGATCCAGAGGTCCCGGGTTCTATCCTCTGGTCTAGTGGTCAGAGATCCTAGATACAGATCCAGAGGTCCCGGGTTCTATCCTCTGGTCTAGTGGTCAGAGATCCTAGATACAGATCCAGAGGTCCCGGGTTCTATCCTCTGGTCTAGTGGTCAGAGATCCTAGATACAGATCCAGAGGTCCCGGGTTCTATCCTCTGGTCTAGTGGTCAGAGATCCTAGATACAGATCCAGAGGTCCCGGGTTCTATCCTCTGGTCTAGTGGTCAGAGATCCTAGATACAGATCCAGAGGTCCCGGGTTCTATCCTCTGGTCTAGTGGTCAGAGATCCTAGATACAGATCCAGAGGTCCCGGGTTCTATCCTCTGGTCTAGTGGTCAGAGATCCTAGATACAGATCCAGAGGTCCCGGGTTCTATCCTCTGGTCTAGTGGTCAGAGATCCTAGATACAGATCCAGAGGTCCCGGGTTCTATCCTCTGGTCTAGTGGTCAGAGATCCTAGATACAGATCCAGAGGTCCCGGGTTCTATCCTCTGGTCTAGTGGTCAGAGATCCTAGATACAGATCCAGAGGTCCCGGGTTCTATCCTCTGGTCTAGTGGTCAGAGATCCTAGATACAGATCCAGAGGTCCCGGGTTCTATCCTCTGGTCTAGTGGTCAGAGATCCTAGATACAGATCCAGAGGTCCCGGGTTCTATCCTCTGGTCTAGTGGTCAGAGATCCTGGATACAGATCCAGAGGTCCCGGGTTCTATCCTCTGGTCTAGTGGTCAGAGATCCTAGATACAGATCCAGAGGTCCCGGGTTCTATCCTCTGGTCTAGTGGTCAGAGATCCTGGATACAGATCCAGAGGTCCCGGGTTCTATCCTCTGGTCTAGTGGTCAGAGATCCTAGATACAGATCCAGAGGTCCCGGGTTCTATCCTCTGGTCTAGTGGTCAGAGATCCTAGATACAGATCCAGAGGTCCCGGGTTCTATCCTCTGGTCTAGTGGTCAGAGATACTAGATACAGATCCAGAGGTCCCGGGTTCTATCCTCTGGTCTAGTGGTCAGAGATACTAGATACAGACCCAGAGGTCCCGGGTTCTATCCTCTGGTCTAGTGGTCAGAGATACTAGATACAGATCCAGAGGTCCCGGGTTCTATCCTCTGGTCTAGTGGTCAGAGATACTAGATACAGATCCAGAGGTCCCGGGTTCTATCCTCTGGTCTAGTGGTCAGAGATACTAGATACAGATACAGAGGTCCCGGGTTCTATCCTCTGATCTAGTGGTCAGAGATCCTGGATACAGATACAGAGGTCCCGGCTTCTATCCTCTCGTCTAGTGGTCAGAGATACTAGATACAGATCCAGAGGTCCCGGGTTCTATCCTCTGATCTAGTGGTCAAAGATCCTGGATACAGATACGGAGGTCATGGGTTCTATCCTCTGGTCTAGTGGTCAAAGATCCTGGATACAGATACAGAGGTCTCAGGTTCTATCCTCTGGTCTAGTGGTCAGAGATACTAGATACAGACACAGGGGTCCCGGATTCTATCCTCTGGTCTAGTGGTCAGAGATACTAGATACAGATACAGAGGTCCCGGGTTCTATCCTCTGGTCTAGTGGTCAGAGATACTAGATACAGACCCAGAGGTCCCGGGTTCTATCCTCTGGTCTAGTGCTTAAAGATCCTAGATACAGATCCAGAGGTCCCGGGTTCTATCCTCTGGTCTAGTGGTCAAAGATCCTGGATACAGATACAGAGGTCCCAGGTTCTATCCTCTGGTCTAGTGGTCAAAAATCTTAGATACAGAACCAGAGGTCCCGGGTTCTATCCTCTCATCTAGTGGTCAAAGATCCTAGATACAAATACAGAGGTCCCTGGTTCTATCCTCTGGTCTAGTGGTAAAGATCCTGGATACAGATCCAGAGGTCCCGGGTTCTATCCTCTTATCTAGTGGTCAAAGATCCTAGATACAGACCCAGAGGTCCCGGGTTTTATCCTCTGGTCTAGTGGTCAGAAATACTAGATACAGACCCAGAGGTCCCGGGTTCTATCCTCTGGTCTAGTGGTCAGAGATACTAGATACAGATACAGAGGTCCCAGGTTCTATCCTCTTATCTAGTGGTCAAAGATCCTAGATACAGATACAGAGGTCCCTGGTTCTATCCTCTGGTCTAGTGGTCAAACATCCTAGATACAGAAACAGAGGTCCCAGCTTCTATCCTCTGGTCTAATGGTCAGAGATCCTGGATACAGATCCAGATGTCCCGGGTTCTATCCTCTGATCTAGTGGTCAAAGATCCTAGATACAGACCCAGAGGTCCCGGGTTCTATCCTCTGATCTAGTGGTCAGAGATCCTAGATACAGATCCAGAGGTCCCAGGTTCTATCCTCTGGTCTAGTGGTCAGAGATCCTGGATACAGATCCAGAGGTCCCGGGTTCTATCCTCTGGTCTAGTGGTCAGAGATCCTGGGTACAGATACAGAGGTCCCGGATTCTATCCTCTGGTCTAGTGGTCAAAGATCCTAGATACAGATCCAGAGGTCCCGGGTTCTATCCTCTGGTTTAGTGGTCAAAGATCCTGGATACAGATACAGAGGTCCCAGGTTCTATCCTCTGGTCTAGTGTTCAGAGATCCTAGATACAGACCCAGAGGTCCCGGGTTCTATCCTCTGGTCTAGTGGTCAAAGGTCCTAGATACAGATCCAGAGGTCCCGGGTTCTATCCTCTGGTCTAGTGGTCAAAGATCCTGGATACAGATACAAAGGTCCCAGGTTCTATCCTCTGGTCTATTGGTCAAAGATCCTAGATACAGATCCAGAGGTCCCGGGTTCTATCCTCTGATCTAGTGGTCAAAGATCCTAGATACAGATCCAGAGGTCCCGGGTTCTATCCTCTGGTCTAGTGGTAAAGATCCTGGATACAGATGCAGAGTTCCCAGGTTCTATCCTCTGGTCTAGTGGTCAGAGATCCTAGATACAGATCCAGAGGTCCCGGGTTCTATCCTCTGGTCTAGTGGTCAAAGATCCTGGATACAGATACATAGGTCCCAGGTTCTATCCTCTGGTCTAGTGGTCAGAGATCCTGGATACAGATCCAGAGGTCCCGGGTTCTATCCTCTTATCTAGTGGTCAAAGATCCTAGATACAGACCCAGAGGTCCCGGGTTCTATCCTCTGGTCTAGTGGTCAGAGATCCTAGATACAGATACAGAGGTCCCGGGTTCTATCCTCTGATCTAGTGGTCAGAGATCCTGGATACAGATACAGAGGTCCCGGGTTCTATCCTCTGATCTAGTGGTCAGAGATCCTGGATACAGATACAGAGGTCCCGGGTTCTATCCTCTGATCTAGTGGTCAGAGATCCTGGATACAGATACAGAGGTCCCGGGTTCTATCCTCTGATCTAGTGGTCAGAGATCCTGGATACAGATACAGAGGTCCCGGGTTCTATCCTCTGATCTAGTGGTCAGAGATCCTGGATACAGATACAGAGGTCCCGGGTTCTATCCTCTGATCTAGTGGTCAGAGATCCTGGATACAGATACAGAGGTCCCGGGTTCTATCCTCTGATCTAGTGGTCAGAGATCCTGGATACAGATACAGAGGTCCCGGGTTCTATCCTCTGATCTAGTGGTCAGAGATCCTGGATACAGATACAGAGGTCCCGGGTTCTATCCTCTGATCTAGTGGTCAGAGATCCTGGATACAGATACAGAGGTCCCGGGTTCTATCCTCTGATCTAGTGGTCAGAGATCCTGGATACAGATACAGAGGTCCCGGGTTCTATCCTCTGATCTAGTGGTCAGAGATCCTGGATACAGATACAGAGGTCCCGGGTTCTATCCTCTGATCTAGTGGTCAGAGATCCTGGATACAGATACAGAGGTCCCGGGTTCTATCCTCTGATCTAGTGGTCAGAGATCCTGGATACAGATACAGAGGTCCCGGGTTCTATCCTCTGATCTAGTGGTCAGAGATCCTGGATACAGATACAGAGGTCCCGGGTTCTATCCTCTGATCTAGTGGTCAGAGATCCTGGATACAGATACAGAGGTCCCGGGTTCTATCCTCTGATCTAGTGGTCAGAGATCCTGGATACAGATACAGAGGTCCCGGGTTCTATCCTCTGATCTAGTGGTCAGAGATCCTGGATACAGATACAGAGGTCCCGGGTTCTATCCTCTGATCTAGTGGTCAGAGATCCTGGATACAGATACAGAGGTCCCGGGTTCTATCCTCTGATCTAGTGGTCAGAGATCCTGGATACAGATACAGAGGTCCCGGGTTCTATCCTCTGATCTAGTGGTCAGAGATCCTGGATACAGATACAGAGGTCCCGG
The DNA here is from genome assembly GCA_902151445.1 of Timema monikensis. Lineage (NCBI taxonomy): Eukaryota > Metazoa > Arthropoda > Insecta > Phasmatodea > Timematidae > Timema > Timema monikensis. The sequence continues at coordinate 59,979 of CABFVZ010003438.1, read as the reverse complement.
GTTCTATCCTCTGATCTAGTGGTCAGAGATCCTGGATACAGATACAGAGGTCCCGGGTTCTATCCTCTGATCTAGTGGTCAGAGATCCTGGATACAGATACAGAGGTCCCGGGTTCTATCCTCTGATCTAGTGGTCAGAGATCCTGGATACAGATACAGAGGTCCCGGGTTCTATCCTCTGATCTAGTGGTCAGAGATCCTGGATACAGATACAGAGGTCCCGGGTTCTATCCTCTGATCTAGTGGTCAGAGATCCTGGATACAGATACAGAGGTCCCGGGTTCTATCCTCTGATCTAGTGGTCAGAGATCCTGGATACAGATACAGAGGTCCCGGGTTCTATCCTCTGATCTAGTGGTCAGAGATCCTGGATACAGATACAGAGGTCCCGGGTTCTATCCTCTGATCTAGTGGTCAGAGATCCTGGATACAGATACAGAGGTCCCGGGTTCTATCCTCTGATCTAGTGGTCAGAGATCCTGGATACAGATACAGAGGTCCCGGGTTCTATCCTCTGATCTAGTGGTCAGAGATCCTGGATACAGATACAGAGGTCCCGGGTTCTATCCTCTGATCTAGTGGTCAGAGATCCTGGATACAGATACAGAGGTCCCGGGTTCTATCCTCTGATCTAGTGGTCAGAGATCCTGGATACAGATACAGAGGTCCCGGGTTCTATCCTCTGATCTAGTGGTCAGAGATCCTGGATACAGATACAGAGGTCCCGGGTTCTATCCTCTGATCTAGTGGTCAGAGATCCTGGATACAGATACAGAGGTCCCGGGTTCTATCCTCTGATCTAGTGGTCAGAGATCCTGGATACAGATACAGAGGTCCCGGGTTCTATCCTCTGATCTAGTGGTCAGAGATCCTGGATACAGATACAGAGGTCCCGGGTTCTATCCTCTGATCTAGTGGTCAGAGATCCTGGATACAGATACAGAGGTCCCGGGTTCTATCCTCTGATCTAGTGGTCAGAGATCCTGGATACAGATACAGAGGTCCCGGGTTCTATCCTCTGATCTAGTGGTCAGAGATCCTGGATACAGATACAGAGGTCCCGGGTTCTATCCTCTGATCTAGTGGTCAGAGATCCTGGATACAGATACAGAGGTCCCGGGTTCTATCCTCTGATCTAGTGGTCAGAGATCCTGGATACAGATACAGAGGTCCCGGGTTCTATCCTCTGATCTAGTGGTCAGAGATCCTGGATACAGATACAGAGGTCCCGGGTTCTATCCTCTGATCTAGTGGTCAGAGATCCTGGATACAGATACAGAGGTCCCGGGTTCTATCCTCTGATCTAGTGGTCAAAGATCCTGGATACAGACCCAGAGGTCCCGGGTTCTATCCTCTGATCTAGTGGTCAGAGATCCTGGATACAGATACATAGGTCCGGGGTTCTATCCTCTGATCTAGTGGTCAGAGATCCTAGATACAAAGACAGAGGTCCCGGGTTCTATCCTCTGATCTAGTGGTCAGAGATCCTGGATACAAATACAGAGGTCCCGGGTTCTATCCTCTGATCTAGTGGTCAGAGATCCTGGATACAGATACAGAGGTCCGTGGTTCTATCCTCTGATCTAGTGGTCAAAGATACTAGATACAGATACAGAGGTCCTGGGTTCTATCCTCTGATCTAGTGGTCAGAGATCCTGGATACAAATACAGTGTTCCCGGGTTCTATCCTCTGATCTAGTGGTCAGAGATCCTGGATACAAATACAGAGGTCCCTGGTTCTATCCTCTGATCTAGTGGTCAGAGATCCTGGATACAGATACAGAGGTCCCGGGTTCTATCCTCTGATCTAGTGGTCAAAGATACTAGATACAGATACAGAGGTCCTGGGTTCTATCCTCTGATCTAGTGGTCAGAGATCCTAGATACAGATACAGAGGTCCTTGGTTCTATCCTCTGATCTAGTGGTCAGAGATCCTGGATACAGATACAGAGGTCCCGGGTTCTATCCTTTGTACTAGTGGTCAAAGTCCCTGGCTATAGATCCAGAGGTCCCAGGTTCGATCCCTGGCGCTTATAGATTTATCTGTGAAGCAGTGTGTCTGGAACGGACTCAACTTAGCCCCGTGATGGCAATTGAAGAGCTACTTGAGTGACAACGTCGTGTTTCTGGTAAAGAAAACTGAGACTAATGGTTGGAGGGGTCCTTGTGCCGATCACATGACACCCTCTATCCACAAATATTGGCACTATTTTTTAATTTGCCTTGAGGGAGAGTGGAAAACGATTTAAACAAAAAAATTAGTTCATTTGACCTAAATTCGAACCTGGAACTCCCGTCATCGGTGGTCCAGTGTATTGTAAGACTGATGCCTTAGACCATTAGACCACCGAACTAGGTTATACTTTGTTTCCACATTCCAAATGTACAATTTTTACACTTGAGGAAGGGTTTGTAAATCAAAAAACAAAACATCCTTTTGGGGTAGACGAGATCTTCCGAAGAAGTGAGGAATGTATTTTCTCTATCACCATGTGGCGAGCCCTAAATTAGTTGTCGACAATCAGCGCCTTTGAGTGAATGAGTCAACTCATACGTCTTGTTTAAGCGCCATATTGGACACATGGATGATGCACCATAACATGTGGGACACACTTCAGTGTTGGATAGAGTTCAAAATAAACAAGCAAATAGTTCACATTAAGCATGTATCCCATTTGACCATCTGGTTGGTATAGTTCTATTGCAGGCTCATGCCATGATGTGCATCTGTATATTTATGGTAATATTTTTAAGCTTATATTATGATGGCCTTATTAAAAGTTCAAGCTGCTTCATTTGGAAAATCTAAAAATATAACTACGCCTTACAACATTACATTACTATCATTTTAAGTGATGTAATAAACGTAATATGATAGGTACATTCTTTTCTAATGAAAAAATGGTGTTTATTATTGCTAGATAAGCTCAAAAGTAATTTAAGGATAAAGAGAAAAACCGTTGAATGTATATATACTACAAGAGGTCGCCAGCCCAGCTAAAAAAAAACAACTGAAGAGCTTAGATTAGTAGAAAATATCTCGCCGCTAGTATCGCTTGTGTTCTCCAACACCAGAAAGTGTCACTCTGATAGTCTAGGGGTAAACCGGCTAAAATATTCTCTTTCTCTCTTCTCCGTCGCTCTCTACAAGAGACTTTGAAGGGTGGGAAGAGACAGCAGTCCTTTCCTCCCTCCATTCCTAATAATAGCAAACGAACTTGAAGTAAAGCAAGACCAAAATTCATTGTTCCCTGGCCACTTTCATTTGGTTCTTTTTCAAACCCACTAACATAATTTGTTTTGAGGTTCACGAGTTGTAGGCGGGCACCTATGTCTTGCTTCATGCCATTTGCTTTATATAGATTAAATAATGTATTGATTTGTATATTTTTGTGTAAATTTGAGTGATATATATTTTTTAAATTATTTATCTACATTTTTGGAAGAAAGATTTGTTCTATGAAATAATGAATCGAGAACAAAAATGTGCACACCGCGGCTACTCAATTACACGGTGTACTGATGGTAATTTTTCCTAAATGGTTTCCCGCTATTTCCACGTCAACAAGGGTACTTCTCATAATTCTATCTTCCTCATACCTACCTT
>CABFVZ010003438.1:14568-34766 GCA_902151445.1 Timema monikensis | reverse complement strand
CCCCCCCCCTTTACAGCCAGAATTAGATGAGCATTATATTTAGACGGCGTGCACACCAGGATTTGAACCTAGATATCCTTAGCACGGCTAATGTCTTTAGAACGGCCGTATTTCCTGCACCCCCCACTATTGTGCCGGTTGATCAGGTAGAATGTGTACACGCATTTACTTCAAACGTCGATCACCGGCCATCTAGTGACGCCTTAAGCCAGCGACCATCGATGCAAGTAAACAATGCATTGTGACGGTAGATTGCTACCCAAGTATAAAGTGAAAACAACCGTTTTATCCCTCAAGCCACTTATAACAACAGAAAAAATAATTTAATGATCACAACTATATTTTGTCGGAATAATATATAGCTCTTTCATTAATTCATAGGTAATATTGAATTGAGTAACGTGAATTTAATGTTCGCAGCTATCTTTTGACGAAATAATATATATAACTCTTTCATTAATTTAAAGGTAATATTGATTTTAGTAACTTGAATTTAATGTTCGCAACTATATTTTGACAAAAAAATATATAACTGCATACATTCTTAAGTAATATCAGGGCTGAGGAAGATATAAAATTTACCTGCATTTGTGGGAAGGTAGAGTGAGACAGTCGACCTGGATTCAATACCCCCTACCTCTCCCGTTAATAGCCACGAAGTTAAGCTTATCGGTATTAGGAACTGCGTCTTACTACCCATCAGGGGCACAAGACATGGACGATGAGGGAGGAAACCGGCCTAGGTACACACGCACGATATGAATTCGAACTAATCTCTTCGGGAAAGAGTGAGATAAGAGCTTATTTTTAACCAGGCGAAATGTGTAACAGCATTTGCCAGGGTTTTAAATGTGAAGTAATTAGCGTATGTTGCCCTCTAAGGGACTTTAACCCTTACGTCAAAGGGCAATATGTTTATTCACATTTGCGTGTCATTGACAACGGAACCCTCCAACACCATCTGGATATCTTTACCCGAATGAGAGAGAGACAGAATAATAAAATTAGTGATATAGCATCATTTGCACCGAGATGAAGTGTGAAAACGGCCAACGCTATTATTTATACTTACTCCATCATTGAACCTAGATACGGGATTAGAACCCAGGACTTTTGGTGCAACAATATAGGGTTTGTATTTATAAAACTAATTTGCTTTTGTTGAACTTGCAAGGACTCGAACCCCCTACCCCCTCCCATCACAGGGCAAGACGTATACCTGCATTTGCACTGTTGGATCCCTCTAGCCGGAGCACCGGGAAAAGACGTCCAACCTTGGCGAGAGAGCTAGCATGAATGAAAGATAACTGTAAATAGACGCCTATTTACGTGTATCGGGCAAGCACTGATGTGGAAACAATATTATCAACCAATAAGAAGCTTCCACCTTTACATGCGGCACGCCTAATTGAAGAGACTATTAATAGACCTTGAAATCATTACATTCTGTCATTGCAATTAATAATTGCGATCGATAAACATCATAATGAGTTTCAAAGTGCTGGAAAATTTGCTAAATTAAGGTATGTTTAAAACTTTTGTATATTTTAATGGTTACTATTTTGCTTATTATGTCTTTGGTGTACAGCGGTAATTGCTTCTTTGACAGACTTTAAAGAAGAAGACAAACCCGCAGCTTTGGCAATTCAACCGATGAAGGCAGATAGCCAGAACCCGTTGGAATTTTTTTTACCGAGGATGGAATTTGCTTGGCGGATGGCGACTGGTCCATGGGTACTAAGCGTCCTGTTTTAGATTTTAGAGGGATGTCAGTGTTTTTTCTACTACTATCGTAATTATTATATATTTATTTAATTTCAGAATACTGGGATCCGTACGAGCTTAATAAAGGCATGAGGGAGCTCGTAGCACCCCCGGAGGGTTTGATAGCGTGTGTGCGGGCACCACACCTGGAGACAGGCTATGCTGTGGTGGGTATCGACCTCCTATATGCAGTCGGTGCTCAATCTAGCGCGATCGCCTTCACCCCACTTCCAGGCGCCACCCCTCAGGGCCCTCAGGGCCCTCTTGACGCCACTGGATATGCTATTCCTAATTATTGGGGTGAATTGGACTTGATAGATCAGCTGATATGTAAGATTTACATTCTATATCTTAACACCGTCTACAAGTAACTATACTATAACCACTAGTTTGGAAATATACATTTTATTACGCAAGAATTATTTGCGCTCTCTCTTCTCACAAACTACCGTTGTTTAGCGACATATCAACTACACCTTTGTCAATAGCCCGTTCCCAAGTTCAACCAAAAGAGTGAAAATAATAATTGGCGTTTTAGTCACGTTTGCATTGTTCTGGATCAATATTTGGCCGTAGCCTTAACTCGTTCTATAGCATGTCTGTATACCAAACTATTGGTACTGGGTTCAATTCCAGACATAGTTAAAAATGTTGCTTTGGTAAATATTCAATCAGCGGACAGGGTTTGTGGATGTCATAGTATTGGCATTTTATGAATATAAAAAAACTGACCCAAGCTTTAGTCTGTAAAACAGTAGTGAATATAAATTAAATAGTTTTATTTTATTTCTACCAGGAGAGAACTTTATTTAGACCATTTAAATACCTTATTTAAAGCTAGATTTCTTGAATAATCAGTGTGGTTGTGGAGCCGTAACCTTAACTCGTTCGATAGCATGCCTGCAACCAAAATTATTGGTACCGGGTTCGTTTCCCAAAACGGTTAAAAATGTTGCTTTGGTAAATTATAAGTAAGTGGACAGGGTTTGTGAATGTTCTAGTCTAGACATTTTATGAATAAAAAAGTGACACGTGCTTTAGATTGGAAAACAGTAACGGATATAAATTAAATGTTTCATTTCATTCTAAAGCTTAATTCAGACCATTAAAATAACTTTCTAACATCAATATCTATTTTTACAAAATTTGTGTAAGACTTGTTTTCCCCCATTACTTTATTTAAAGCTAGATTTTTCAATCGTTAGCACGGTGTATTAAACTTGGTTACTTATCGAAATAACAGATGGTATTGCAAAACACTTTGGAGTCAAAAACATTTTGTGGGTAAACTTGGTTACTTGACAATATAACAGATGGCATTTTAATTCAATTTAGAGGAGATTTTTTTTTAGCACTTTGCTGGTCAGTTATATGATTTTAGTTTAAATCTAGTGTTACAATCTGTTTTAAATATATACTGGAAAATTAATTAACTGGGGAAATTATATTGTTGCTTTAGCCGATTACTAAAACAAGATAAAAACCCTATATATTTGTTTGGTTGATGCATGGGTCCCATGATCGATTCCATGGCAGGGGTGAAAATGTAGGTTTAACCTTCTATAGTGATAAATTAACTTCCCTGAAATGTATTTTGTATATGTTAAACTTGAGCTTTGCTAGCCAATTATATGATTTTAAAATGGGGTTAGTTTAGATCTAGTGTTACAATCTGTTTTAAGTATATAAGCATTCAAATATATACCAACATAATATATAGCAGGGGAAATTATAATGTTGCTTTAGCCGATTATTAAAAAAGAGAGAAAACCCCTATATATTGGTTTGTTGAGCCAGGGGTCCCGAGTTCAATTCCATGTCAGGGGTGAAAATTTAGGTTTAAACGAGCTGGACTGTATTTTGTAGTTGTCCTAGGGTTCAAGTGTATTTTATTACATGCACACTTTATGAAGGGTTCAGTGCTTGATTCCCGGCATGGATGAAAATTTGGGTTTAACCTTTAAAAGTGATAAATTAAATGCGATGAAATGTATTTATTTCACATACGTTGTGAAAGAACCAGGGTTCGATTCCCTGCACGGCTGAAAATGTAGGTTTAAACTTTCATAATGATAAATTAACTGCCATGGACTGTATTTATTAATCACACATTGCGAATGGGGGTATCAATTAAATCAATTGTAACAGCATATTATATTTTGCGGTATCATTTTAACGCGTAAGTTCTCAGAAAATAATTATATTTTAAGTGTTTATGTCTTTGTGTTTTTTGGTTAAATTTGATGGTGGTTTTTTCCCGGGAGATAGTGTTCCGGCGTCGCCACTGGCCGTGTCTCCCATTCACCCCGAAACAGCAGCAGCACCTCCTCCCCGCCATGGAATCGGGGTTCAAGCCCAAGCTGCGGTGAGGCAGATGTGGTCCACGGTCCTTTATCAACCAGTGGCGATGACCGGACCATCTTCAGCACCCCATAAGGGATTAGTGGCCCAATAAACCAGATTGGTGGAGCTTCGTCCCAAGGCATCCCTCTTTGAATCGTCGAGGGGAGAATTAAGCAACTAGAGCGTTTTTATATCGGGCATGAATTGATAATACAATTAGGGATGCCAGAGAGCGATGGTGACGCTCAAACCTGGCTTGGGGAGCAAAACAATGTTTTTCTAGGACTTCTCCAGGATCACGGCGTTAGCGACGAAGATCACGTAGGTCTACTATTAGCCAACACAGACTCCGCGTCAATATCTGTGTTTGTTTCATTTAGGCCGGCAGATCAGCATGCTGTGCTCTCTAATGTAGAACGAGTGTTACAAAGCAATGCTTCGTTCCTCAATTCGTCCTACTTGTATATCAAGTTACACCACTTTAAAGAACCGCGTGGGAGGGGTAATCATAAATGCTATAAACTCTCTCCCGCTAGCACATATATCAGTAAAAACCGAGGGATAATTACGATTCAAAATGGCTACAAAATTTGCCTTGCCTGTTCATTGGTTGTCACCAATGCTGTATGTGACGTTAAAAGAGAACCAGGATGCATGGATGTGAACACCGTTAAACAAATCAAAATGGGTCGTCCAATTCAAAGATTCAAAGCAGAGGAACCATGCCGTAATGCCCGTGGGAATCTTGTGAAAGGTGGTAGGGCAATCACTGAACTGAAACAATTTCAAACATACCGTTACGAATACAAAATCACAGTATTTAATGAACCTCGGGGGAGGAAGGTCCTTTCCTTTAAGGGCTACCTTGATTTGTATTTTCACAACGATAATCAAAACCATTTTGACGTCATAGCATTCTTGACAGCCACATTGAAGTGCGGATACTTTTTCCGCAAGTGCCATGTGCCATTTGATCATAAGGATGCGCACAAATGTGAATCCACATGCAAAAAGGGCTGAGGTAAAGACTGTGGGCGCTGGTATGATAACCATAAATGCCCAGGTTTTTGAAGAGGTCACATGTCCGTCTGTGATTTCAAAAAGGTTTGTGAGGCCTGTGGGCAATTTTTCAGTTTGGAAAAGTCAAATTATTCACACAGGAGTTATGAAACTTTTTGTATAGTATACCATACATATCGTCCTTTTGGTCATTTCTGCTATATGAAGCAATCCCCCCCTCCAAGTCGTCACTGGAAAAGAGCAATTTCATGTTTGTGTTCTATGATTTTGAATGCCGACAAGAAACTCTTCAAGGTGCGGTCAACACGTACCTGCACGATCCTAACCTCTGTGTCGTACAGACGTGTTGCAAGGCATTCCTTCATATCGATGTAAATGACCATCATTGCACTGAATGTGGGGGCGATAGGACTCGCATATTCAAGGATCATACCACAATGGCCCAACTTTTCGGATTTATAGAGCAAATTAAAGCAACAAAATTTAAAGATATCACCCTCCTAGGCCATAATGCGAAAGGCTATGATAAAAATTTAATTTTAAAATATATAATGGAGGTTAAAAATGGACTCCTGCGCTTATAATGAATGGTGGGAAAATCATGTCCATGCGTTACGGCCCGCTCCACTTTATTGACTCGCTGAACATTTTCCTGATGTTGTTGTCCAAGATGCCCAAGACATCCGGGATGAACAAATCTTTGGCCAAGGAACAATTCCCCCATTTTTCAATAAAAAATAAAACGCGGAGTATAGGGGGTCCCTTGCCGCCAAAGGAGAACTACGCTATCGGTGAGATGTCGGTTGAGGGAAAGGAGCATTTTGAGAAGTGGTATGACGCGTTGGTCAAAGAAAATTATGTCTTTGATTTTAATCGCGAGTTGGAACTGTATTGCGTGAAAGATGTAGAGATCATACGGAAGGCCTGCCTGCAGTTTAGAGATATGCTTATGGAAAAGCAAAGGTGGATCATTTCAGAGAGGCGTGTACGGTCGCAGGCGCGGTCATGTTGGTGTACCACTGAAGCCATCTTAAAGAGAATACCATCGGTATCATCCCTAACGGAGACCAACAGTCGCACGTCGCTGTACAATAGCACTTCTGGGAGGCCCACAGACGCGTTGACTCTCTCCTTCATGTGGGTAACGGCCGTGAGGAATATGTGTTAGGGCAACGGGTAGACAGCGTTGTTAAATCTAGAGATACCACCACCATCTTCCAGTTCTGAGGCTGTTATCGTCACTGATGCCCTCTTTGTTATCCCGACAGTAACACTATGGAGACGCGCTATGAAGTGACCATGGCTTGAGTGGAAAAATTTAAGAATATAAGCTAAACGTTCAGGCAGATGTGGGAGTGTACATTTAATTTGATGAAACACACAGAAAAGGACTTGAAACCATTTGTACTCCTGCATGAGGTGTAGAGCAAGGAGCCCCTCAGTCCCAGGGACGCATTATTTGGTGGGCGTACAAATTGTATCAAAAGGTTCCACGAAGCAGATCTTTCTTGTGGAGAGAAGATCAAGTACTTGGATGTGTGTTCATTATATCCTTACGTTTGCAAGTAAAAATATCCCATCGGCCACCCCAAAATTTACTTGGAACCAAATTGGCTGTCTATAGATCAATTAGAAGGCATATACAAAGCTATCGTAATGCCTCATCGGGATTTATTTATGCCCGTATTGGCTACATGGATGCAAGACAAATTAATGTTGATCTTGTGCAGGAAACACGGGGAGGAGAAAAACCAAGGCGCATGTTAGCACAACGACAAAAAATATCGCTGGTTGAGAGGCGTCTGGGTGATTGACGAGATCTGGAAAGCCGTTTAGAAAGGCTACACCGTTGAAGCAGTACACAAAGTGTGGGAGTACAATGTCTCTGATTACGATCGTCAAACACGTTCGGGCTGATTATTTCACAGGTACATTGATACGTTTTTGAAAATTATACAAGAAGCCAGCGGATGGCCAAAGTGGTGTACCTCACAAGATGAGAAGTTAGCTTATATTCAAAATTATGAGGAAAGGGAAGGGGTATAATTTGATATCGGCTCTGTTTGTAAAAATCCTGGTCTCTGCATTCTGTCTATACTCTTTTTAAATTCACTATGGGGAAAGTTTGGGCAAATACCCGATCAACCACACGTAGCCATTGTTAACGACTATCAGGGCATCCACAAGTACCTTGCGGTTTCACACATTAACGTGAACAGCGTCATTGATGTAAATGATGAGGTTATGTTCCTCAATGAGAAGGATGCGCGTGACGCGGTACGCCCTAACCTTAACACGAGTGTGGTGATTGCATGCTACACGACTGCTATGGCTAAGTTGCACTTATACAGCATCCTTGAACAATTGGGGGACCGCGTTTTGTATTACGATACAGATAGCGTTTTATATACCTAATGCCCAGGCAATTGGAGTCCACTGACCGGAGAATTTCTTAGGTCTCGGTAACCTCACTGATGAACTTCAAGATTACGGTCCGGGAATCAACAATAGCGCCTTTGTATCTGGCGGCCCCAAGAATTATGCGTACCGAGTTTGTGTTGGTGGCGATCCGTCCGAAACAAAAAACGTTGTGTAAGGTTCACGGGATCACCATAAACTACGACAATCGGAACGATGTTAATTTTGACGTTTTGAAAGCGATGGTCACCGAACAGGCCACGGAATGATACACACAGATACCGAAAAAAATTGTAAGAAATGGTCTTGCGACTGTATGTACCTTATAACAGACTAAATTTTATCGGCCCATGTACAACAAATGGTGGCTAACCGATGTTTATAATATTTTGCTGTTTGGGTATCAAAGTCCTTGTAAACGCACTCGCCACAACTAAAAGGTGATCATTCAGACGGGCTGATTAATCATAAAAAAATTTTCTTTCACTATAGAAAGTTCCACTGGCATACCATTTTTCAAAGATTTGAGATTTTTTATTCATGTTTTTTCTGCATAAAAGAATGCATATATTTTTATTGATTTATTTTATAAACCCGGGATACTTTTTATATTTTTTTATCTGACAGTACATTCCTTCACCTACCTGTTTATTTCTAGTCAAATAAAATGAGTTGATTGTATATATTTTAATTCTAGTCAATTTTATTTTTTCCTTGTACATATTTTAAATTGAATACCACCTGGTTGTGTACATATATTCAAATACTCTTTAAACTGGAATTCGTAAATTAATACCGAGGCCACTATTCCCGCTACGAGCTCATGAAATTGATTATTGTTTCCTCTGCACCTAAACGTGTATAATTTACTTCAAGGTGTAAGATATCTTCAATAACTTTCATATTTGTAAATAAATGTTTCAAGTACACTTTTCATAGCGTGAGCCAAATTTATAAAACTTTTATTTGTGTGTAAATAAATATTCCAAGCATACTTTAGATGGTGTGAAATATATTTGTATAAACTTTTATTTGTGTATAAATAAATATTTCAAGTATACTTTTGATGGTGTGAGATGTATTTGTATAAACTTTGATTTGTGCAAATCAATATTCCATATATACTTTTCATGGTGTGAGATATATTTGTATAAACTTTTATTTGTGTGTAAATAAATATTCTAAGTATACTTTTCACGGCGTGACCCATATTTTTAAAACTATGATTCGTGTAAATAAATAAATATTCCTAGTATATTTTTCATGGTGTGATCTATATTCTAAAACTTAGATTTGTGTAAATAAATATTCCAAGTTGTAACACTATGGATTAATTCCCTGATATAATATTGCTGTGATAATATTTAGGTTGTGTATATCTCCGTGTTCAAGTGCCTATCATCACTGTACGGAATAGATACCGTTTAACCAGCTGTTAATTGCTCCATGGTCGAGCACTAATTAAATCGGTATAATTAATATATGTAAGAAAGAGAACTATTGATGGCTGTTGATTTACACACGGTTTAACCAAATTACATCTGTTAATTGCTTATACATACTCCAATTAATGATTTATATCAATGCACACTTGTGATATTAACGTAAATTATTATGTTTTGTGTTAGATAGTGAGAGCCAAAGTATTTCAGCAACACGCAACCTCCTTAGAAGATTATTTAACTAATCATGAAATCTCTCTGAGATGCATGTGTGGTGACCGTATGGTCGTCATCACTGAGAAACAAGACATCGGACTCAAACGGGTCGCCTGTCTAGCACCTATCTGGGCGTGTCTTTGTGATGTGTGGGACCTCATCAACGTCGACGTTGACAAATGGGGTATGTGGTCGACACCCGTCATACGCTATTGCAACGATTTGATTGAAACACTCGTCATGGATGTATGCCACACGCTTTCAGAATCAGCGGATGTCATCGATATCGAACAATCTATGGTGGAAGCGCACTTCAGAAACCTGGACCTTATCAGTGCTACACGTCATGTCGTCAGTTTAGACTATTACATGCTGGATTGTCAACAAAAAACAATTTTACCAACGCATCTAAGAGACACTATATAAAAACGTATTAACGAATATATGCGGCATTCTTGTAAAACTGTATAATAAATATTATGTATGATGTCTGTCAAACCATTAATATATGTCTGTAAAACCTTTAATGTTTAATAAATATGTGTTTTGTAATATCGTGTATTATTCACGCTAAACCTTTCTGTCCCCCTTACACGTAGATACGGGTCTCGACTTGTCAGCCGTCAAACTGGCATCAAACATGAACAGGGTCAATGACTTATTTTACTAGCACGTGGTTTCAAGGCAACGATCTATCTCTGTATTGTGGAGCCACCAAACTGACGCCAGTCAGCAGGGAAAACCCATTGCAACATCATTCAAGGTCGTGTCCCGACTTGTCTTGTTGACCCGCATAACTGGCGCCTGTCATCAGGGAAAACTCATTATCACATAGAGGGCAGGGGAGGTGTTGTTACACCAAAAAACCCATTGCTGAGGGGAGGGTTGCCAGAGTCAATAACCTAGCTCACGGTTTCAACGTCATGATATATTCCTGTATTGTCAAGTCACCAAACTGGCGCCAGCAATCAGGGAAACCCAATTAAAACATAATTCAAGGTCGTGTCCCGACATGTCTTGTCAACCCGCTAAACTGGCACCTGTCATCAGGGAAAACCTATTACCACATAGGGGGTGTGGGAGGGGTTTTTGACACATATCTCAAAGGAGGGGTAGTGAGTGAAAGTGAAAGGGGTCTCAAGGCAGGGGGAACCATATCTCACACTCTTCACTACGCTGCCGTCAGGAGAGTTTCATGCTCCATGCTGGTGCTGCACCCGACGCCGTGGACTGCACGCCAATAAATAAATAAAAAACTCCAACTTCCCATCCCAATCCTATCCAGACATAAATAACAAATGAACACAAATAAAAAACCATGACAATACATAAATCACCATTGAGTACAAATAAAAAAGCAATGGGCATACATTAAAAAACAAATAAAACAAGAAAATACAAGTACCAACATGTTTGGAACAAGAACAAACATGTCCGGAACACCGGAAAGGGGTTCAGAAGGAGGGGAGGGGGTCAGGAGGAGTGGAGGGGGATCAGGAGGGCAGGAGGGGGTGTCAGGTGGAGGGGAGGGGGGAAACCAACAGCTAATCAGAGAGTGAGGGGGCATGGTACGTGACCAAATTCAACCAATCCTGGCCTGTGACAGGTGGTCGTTCTAGCTAATGTTAAGTTAGATTGGGTAAGAACCATAAGCATATGTAGAAATTAACAAACTATGCATCTATAATCCATTCTTTCAGGTGTCGTGAAGGAACTCAACCCTCCCCCCTTCCTTTACGCCTCCCCACTGCCAAAGTGAATTTACTAGACCCTCCTCCCCTCCCTCCCAACCCAACAAGTGTAGGAACTCGACAGCTTTCGTGGAGGAACTCGAACACGCCCGAAAAATCACCTTCAGAACCCTGGCTTGAGATTCAAACGCTGACTTCCCCTTCACCGACAAACCTTACAAAACGATGGTTATATATTCACTTCCGTCCCTTCCAGTGGGGGTGTTTAAAATGAGAAATATAAATGTGACTTATTAGCGCCACGTATTACTACCCATACGGGTTCTACGCCAACTGGAACTAGATCTACTACTATATCATATTCTTTCCTGATCTGATGCCCACATGATCTAAGGTGTAAAGCTTACAATATGCTGAATTTTATGGGATACGAATGTTTATGTTCTAATCAAGCCGGATTGTACTTCGGTTGGTTTTCCACATATGTTTGGTCACCAAAATGTTCTCATCCTTTCTCCACTCAAACTTCCCAATTATCAAGGCGCTAGCGTAATTATTACTTAATCGTTTCACACGTAAATGGTGACGGTAGCTATCAAACAAAACCAATGTTGGTAGGCAAATGTCGGGAGGACGGCCCCCTCCAGCGCCTGCTCGATATTAGTTTCCAGACTGGTTTGCTACAGTTGAAATTTAAAAAAAGCACGTGTTAATAATGATAAATATTATAACTTACTGGCCTTTTTTTTCCTATTCAAAATTAAACTCTTATATTATGTGTTCGTTATTGAGTGCAGTTCAGAAAATAATTATTTAATATACAGCCAAATATATAAAGGAATAAGAGCATCACCGGGTACCACGTGTTAGCTAAATAAATGGTGATAGTTGAGGGAATTCAGGGTTCAAATCCCTGTCGTGCGTGTGTACTGAGCTCGGTTTCCCCACTCATCCTCCACGGGTTGTGTCCCAGACGGGTAGTAAGACGCAGCAGCCTTAATGATTTCTTGTTTTAAATATTAGACATGTAGCACGATGGGAGGCTGTGTGTGTGTATTATAAACGGACGCACCCGGAAAAAGATATTGGGTTCGAATCTGTATTGGGGTATTTGATTATCTGCCAAGGTGTACTATTGGTAGTTCTCACTAAATGGTTTCCCACTCTCCCGCCACGTAAACGCTGGAACATTTCCTTACTCTTCCCCCTCCGCGCAAATGTGGACTCAACCTTCCCAATTCCTAATCTTGTTGGACTCGCGGTTCTACTTCTTTCAATCTGCTGTAATATTTGGTTTGATTGAAGTGTACATAGAGAAGAGCCAGCCTCGTAAAAATTAATAACTCTCTATAAAGAGTGCAGAGTGATAGATACCCGCCTCGGTGACTCAGTTGGCTAACGCGATCAGATTCGTGTTGAGCTAGACTACCGAGTATGGGGGAGATAAAGGTTCGAATCTCTGACGGGTGAACTGGGCTGATTTTTCCCCTCGCCCTCCCCCGCGAAGGTGCGGGTGCGCCCTTCTCAATTCCTAGTCCATTAGCGTCAATTTGAATATTTTTATTAGATTAACCGGGAAAATTGAATGAAGAATGAAAATCTGAGATTAGTTTTTCATGATATTTAAGAATAACCTACTTTTTTTTTACAAATACCAAATAATTTCGGCTAATTTACAAATAATTTATTTACGAAGATTTTAATTTTGTTAAATATATTAGAACAAGTAAGTTTAATGTTTATATTTACAGATTGGTTATTGTGATCAACAAAATTATGTATTTGTTTATTTAAAAACATAGTACTTATTAATTGATCACATATTTCAACCAGAAATATTATTAAAGAACCCTAACATTCATTTTATATTTTTGGTTACATGCTAAAAATAGTTTGGCTAATTAAAATACTACAACTAGACATAAATTACATTAATATTGTTATTTAACTGGAGATTCTCAAGCAGGTCCACTCAGAATGAATATATATTATATGTAGATTCCAATTTGTTCATACAAAGAGACTTTTATAGAATACAAACCTTTTCAGCCAACATTTATAAAATAATACTAGAGTATCGGTGATATTTTATAGGTAATAATAGGTTCTCCAGATCACTTGTCTTGACGTATGAATATGTGAAATTAGATCTAAGAGTATTTCTAGTTGTTCCTATGAAAATGGGCATGTAGTTCTGTGAGGCAGTGCTCAGCTGTCATGTTCATCTCTAGGATTCGGTTCGAATATCATTGGGGTGCAGTGGGAATAGATCTAGATATTGAGATTTTCGGTCCTGTATTCTCTCTTGCGTGCCGGGCCGTCTGTCTGTGCTATCCGCATCCGGGTTCGCATCCCGTATCCAGGTGTCAATGATGGAATATGCATAAATAAATAATAGCTTTGGGCGTTTTCACATTTCAACTCGGCATATATGTTGCTACATTACTAATTTTATTATTCTGTCTCTCTCTCTCTCATTTGGTTATCACGCTCACCCGAAGAGATAAGTTTGAATCCCTGTCGCGCGTATGTACCGAGGCGGTTTCCCCCCTCATCGTCCGTCAGCTCCGTCTAGAGGGATAAATGCTAATTACATCACATTTAAATCCCTGGCAAAGGCCGTTACACATTTAGCCTGGCCAAAATCAGCGCAGGAAGACTGCGGGAGGGTAGTGTGGAGGCCGGAGTTCAAATCTCGCTCGGGAGAACTAGGATGGTTTTCTACACTCCCTCCGCACCTGGAGCTCGAGGTTCGACACCCGTTAAAGAGGCCCTTCTCGTCTTCCTTCTATCTGTTTCAAACCCTCAAATGGAATGTCTAGTATTTTCTTGATCAGGGTTCGAATCTAGGGCGGTTAAACTGAAGGTGGTCTTACGCACACTTTGTGTAAATGTGGGTACATTTCCTATTAATGCGGATAACCCACACTTTTGCCAGAAAGGTTACGTGTCACTCATATAGTAAGGCAGGGGGATGTCTTGGGTTCGAATCTCCGCTCGGTTGAATTAAGGTGGTTTTCTATTCTCACCCACTCCACGTAAACGCTGGAACATTTCTACCTTGCTCCTCCGATTCATGACGGATACCTGCACACACGCCTTCAACTTCGTTATCAGCGCGGTCTATCCCAAATAATAATCTTAGAGGCCAAATTATATTTTATTTATTTTAGCCCCCACGTCTTCCTTCTGTCTGCTGTTTCAAACCCTATATCTGGTCTTGCCGTTCAAGAACACTCCCTCTGTCCACGTGGGAGGAGATTTGGAGATTGAAACTAATACACTCGCACAAATCGGCGCTTATTTTCACTCTTGCATAGTACGTGTGCCAACTCCCGTGTTAATTTTTTTCAGGTATTATCTAAAATAAAATAATTTAAGTGAATGTGTGTGTGTAAATATTCCATGATCTGTCATTTTTCAAGTTTATGCCAAAAGATGGCGGTAGTATCCAGAAACAGGTTCTGTTAGCGCGCGCCTCTCCCTTAGGCAAGCGGGTATTTTAGTTCGTGTGTATCACAACTGATTTTTGAACTATGCATGATTGCTTTGCAGTAGTATACGGAAATATCTAATATTTACAACTACCAAACAAACTTCCGCTAATTCGCGTATAATTTAAATATTATTAAATAGATATTAGAACCGAAAAGGTAGTAAGACTCGGTGTTAGATATTTGATTTTAACAGTACAGCTGGTGCTGCCTCGTGAACATGACCGATTTCAGGAGCTGTCTTGATATGCCTGTGTGTGTGTCTATTCATGGCATGGCAACGACTCATCGATGTGTAGAGGTTAATGACTTGTTCATTACCCCCCAGCTGAGGGTGAGGGGGAGGAGTAAACGACAGGCAGTGGAGGGAAGTGAGGGGGGAGGGCTTGTACGAATACGAGCGGCCATCATTCTACCCCCGACAGCCATAGTGCGAGGTTCGTGCCACGGCCTCATGCTCCCCCCAAATAAACTACAGTGCCCTAATCAATGAATAAAAACTCCAACACCTCAATCCTACCGATTAATTAATTAATTAGCAATAATTAATTAACAATCAATAATAATCAAGAACCAAGGTTTGTAATGACCAGAGCCTTGTGACAGAAGCGCCAATGTTCATTCTACCCCCGACCGCCATAGCGCGAGGTTCTAATAAACTACAGCGCCCTAATCAATGAATAAAAACTCCAACACCTCTATCCTACCAATTAATTAATTAACAATAATCAATTAACAATAATTAACTAACAATCATTAATAATTAATCATCAAGAACCAACATGTTCGGGGGTTTGTAGGCGAGGGGGTGGTATGGGAGGGCTGTAGGGGAGGAGAAAATGAGGTCAGGAGGAGGGGAGGGGGAAACCAACAGCCAATCAGAGAGCGAGGAGGCGGGGTCACGTGACCAAATCAAGCCAATCAGCGTCGGTGTCAAGTTGATTTTTATGGGCCTACTAGCTACTTTGTCAAACAGATAATCTTATACATCCCCACATGTCACCCGTAGGTACCAAACAGACAATTTTATTAGTTTTTTGTGAGGGATAGCGGCCCCTGAGTATGTATTATAAGAGCTGTGAGGTGACCTGGCGGTCTAGGGGTAAGGTGTCAGACTTCTGTGCTGGCGGCCGTGGTTCAATCCTCGGTCCCGGCAAAGATTTATCTGATTACCAAACCCTTCCTTCACCTCTGACAAGACATCTTGTGAATGTGGGGAATGCCAGGCCTCCACCGTGGTTGGGATTCCACATTAAACTGTAGGTCCTTCATTTCATTTCACAATCACCCTTCCATTACACATTAGCGTAAGTGCGTATAACCCGAACGTATAGTAAGACGCGGTGCTAATAATAATAATAATAATAATATAAGAGCTGTGTCAATGCTCCCGCTATTCCTGTCTCTACGTGTCTTGTCGACCCACCAAAGTGGCGCCAGGTATGAGTCATCAGGGTTGCGACAGCGTGATGACGTCACCGGGAAAACCCCCTTGCAGATGAGGGTTGTAACATCATTCAAGGTCGTGTCTCAACTTGTCTTGTCGACCCGCCAAATTGACGCCAGGTATGAGTCATCAGGGTTGTGATAGAGCGATGACGTCATCGGTAAAACACATTGCAAATGAGGATTGCAACATTATTCAAGGTCGTGTCTCGACTTGTCTTGTCGACCCGCCAAACTGACACCAGGTATGAGTCATCAGGGTTGCGATAGAGCGATGACGTCATCGGTAAAACCCATTGCAAATGAGGGTTGCGACATCATTCAAGGTCGTGATCTATTCTTGTCTCGACTTGTCTTGTCAACCCGTCAGACTGGCGCCAGTCATCAGGAAAACCCATTGCTCACATAGAAGGGGGGGAAGAGTTGCTTGGGGTCAATAACCTCGTGTACTAGCTCACGGTTTCAAGGTCACGATATATTCCTGTCTCTGCTTGTCACGTCGAGCCACCAAACTGGCACAAGGTATGAGTCATCGGAAAAACCCAGGGGGGAGTGTTGCGACATCACACGCAATGATTACGTCACACAGATCTTGGCGGATTGCCTTGCCGAGCCGCCAAACTGGCACCAATCATCAGGGAAAACCCATTGCCGGGGAGGGTTGCAACATCATTCAGGGTCACAATCTATTCCTGTCTTTCTATCCACCAAAATGGTGCCAGTCATCAGGGAAAACCCATTGCCGGGGAGGGTTGCGACATCATTCAGGGTCACAATCTATTCCTGTCTTTTCCATCCGCCAAAATGGCGCCAGTCATCAGGGAAATCCTGTTGCCACCACAAATAAACATTTGCGACATTGAAGAAGGACAACAGGTCTCTAACCCCATGTCGTCGTCACTGGGAAAAAAGTGTTTTGACCCGTTGGCGGAAGTGGGGTTCCCAAACGCCATACTAGCTACTCAAGTAGTCTGATATTAGGAGCTGGAGAGATTCTCCCACTTTACTCCATTTTCGTTTGTTAAGTCGGCAAGTAGTCTGATATTGTGAAATGGAGAGCCTCTCCCACTTCACTCCATGGTGGTTTGTCAAGTAGGCAAGTAGTCTGACATTAGGAGCTGGAGAGCTTCTCCCACTTCACTTCATTGTGGTTTGTCTAGTAGGCAAGTAGTCTGATATTAGGAGCTGGAGAGCCTCTCCCACTTCACTCCGTGGTGGTTTGTCAAGTATACAAGTAGTCTGATATTAGGAACTGGAGAGCCTCTCCCACTTCACTTCATTGTGGTTTGTCTAGTAGGCAAGTAGTCTGATATTAGGAGCTGGAGAGCTTCTCCCACTTCACTTCATTGTGGTTTGTCTAGTAGGCAAATAGTCTGATATTAGGAGCTGGAGAGCCTCTCCCACTTCACTCCGTGGTGGTTTGTCAAGTATACAAGTAGTCTGATATTAGGAACTGGAGAGCCTCTCCCACTTCACTCCATGATGGTTTGTCAAGTAGGCAAGTAGTATATTGGTTTCAACTTTAGAATTACAAAGACATATTAAGTAAAAGATGGATTCTAAGTAAATAAATATAATACATAATAATAAAGTAAATCTCAATGGTTTTTCTTAAGTGAAAGATTTTTCCTGGAAATAAACGACCAAAAGTTTTATTCAGAGACGTATAGTAAGGTTGAAAATGTATGCTAACAACAGGTT
The DNA here is from genome assembly GCA_902151445.1 of Timema monikensis. NCBI lineage: Eukaryota > Metazoa > Arthropoda > Insecta > Phasmatodea > Timematidae > Timema > Timema monikensis. The sequence goes on along the minus strand of CABFVZ010003438.1, from coordinate 17,231 downwards.
AAAACTATTAGCACAACCTTTAACGATTAAACCTAAGATTCCACTCACTCCAGCACACCTGATTGAACTTAATTTTTTAAGAGCAAAAGATACGGCAGAAGAGGTAATATGGCCAGTATACAAGGACACTTTGCTTTCAATTATATAACAAAGAATAACTCGTAAAGTGGAGTCATACACTAGGCTGGAATATTTTCCAAATTAATTTGATATTAAAAGAGGATCATTAATAATGTTTCCATATTTCAAGATCAGATGGGGAGGCTCTGCTCACACGATTATTTTCAACATATTTCCAAAAATCTTCGGGTTTGCTCTTGAGTCTTGTTTACAGTCACTTCTTACAGATGGTTCCATCATTTGGTAGCATTTCTTTAACTAATTTACGATACTTAGTGTGAAAAATATGAATAGAATTATCTATGTATATTTTTTTGCACTTTTCTAAATAATTTTTTTTTCTTATATAACATTTAAGTGCAAGTGAAAACCATTTGGGAAATTTAGAAAAACATCTAATAGTAACTCTAGGAACATGAATTATGCTAATTTTTGGGACTCTATTATTAAAATTCTCAGTAGTAATACTGGTATCAGCTGCTGAATAAACTCATGTCCAATCGGTGTCTGCCGGTGTCTGACTGTGTCTGACTGTGTCTAGATTAAAGTAAGCACCATGAGAGTAATCTAAATAAATGTGGGAGTATTATTTTTATTTATGATACAAGGCACGTCCATTTTGCTAAGTAAAGGGGGATGAGATAAATCGATGTTAACTAGAAACTTGGTGTAATGTGTTCCTAAGGGATGGTGAAAATTATCGAAGACAAGGTCTAAAAGGTTAGTGTAATTATATTCAGTACTGTTAAATTGTTCTAAACCAATTATACAAGTTGAGGCAAGAAGTTGAGTAGATTTTAATTTAATGTAGTGATAAAAATATTTTGAACATGATTGTACTATCAATCAATCAATCAATCGATCAGTCTTAGGACAGTTAAAATCACCTAATATATACTAATATTATAAATAGAAAATATTTGAATTTTTGTTTTCTTGTTTGTAATGGATAAACTCAAAAACTACTGGACCTATTTTAAAAATTCTTCACCAATATAAAGCTACATTATCAGCGAGTAACATAGGCTATATTTTATTTTGAAAATTTTATTTATTCCTCATAAAAATGTCGATAGTATATTATATAGTCGTTGGAAAAAAAAGTTGTTGAAGGGAAAGTGGGGTTGATGAAGGGGGTGGGGTGTAGGGGTGAGGAAAGAGAAATATATGTAGTGACGAGGAACACAAAAAAAAAATATTAAAATAAAATTTGGGGAAACGAGGGGAGTAAATGAAAGTGGAGGAAGCTGAAAAATTAATTTGATTTTAACAATTTGTTTGATTGGTGTATACAAAATTCCTTTCGCGCCTAGAGCAAACAAAATTATAGAGGAATGAGATGAAAATAGGAGGGAGGATAAAAATAGGGAGGGGGCTATACAGTGATGGTAGGACTGTATTTTTTTTTTTAAATTAGTAAAAAAAAAGTTTTGTTTTTATATTGACATGATGGATGATTAGAAGCTTTGTTTTACATGATTCTTTACTATAATTTTTTACGGGGAAGGGGGCTAGTAATAAAATATACAATAGCAAAAGTTGGATAGAAATAATAATTATAATTATAAACAACTAATTTTCTGTATAAGAGGTCATGATAAAATATCTGATGTAAAACACCTAAAGATTATAATACACTTGAAAATTATGTTTTATAATAATTAAATGACAGGAATGTTGGTAATGAAGTTCTTTAGCAATATTTTATGACAGTTAACAAAGAGAATAAATAAATGGTACGGAACTTCAAATGGACTTTCACACTCCATTGTTTAAAAATTGATATATTTACTCAAAACTCGTAATATATATGAAACGAAATAATATACACTAGCAAATCCAAGCAAAAATTGCGTTATACTTACGTAAAACATTTTATGTCTCCCGGTTTTAAAATTTTAAAATTTTATTTTTAAAGAATAAAAGTCCTTATTTGTATATTTGGACCAACAAAATATAGATATTGGGTCCACAAGGTTCACCACTTCGTATTAAAATTTCGACTTCCAGTTAAAATTTTCGACATTTTACTAAAGGTTCCATATCTTATGGTTATCGCACTGCTATTAAATACCTCATTTATAAATGTAGAACAATATAAAAGATAAATATTGACTATTGAGTCTAAAATGATAGGGATAGATAATTTCTCAACAAACATTTCCCCTAAGAGGTTAAAGGAAAAGGAACATCAACATTTTGAGAGACTTACTTGTTTACTTACTCCATGGCATTGGATAATTATTATTATGTTAAAACTTAAGTGGAGGTGACCTGGCGGTCTAGGGGTAAGGTGTCAGACTTCTATGCTGGCGGCCGGGGTTCAATCCTCGGTCCCGGCACAGATTTATCTGATTACCAAACCCTTCCTTCACCTCTGACAAGACATCTTGTGAATGTGAGGAATGCCAGGTCTCCACCGTGGTTCGGATTCCACGTTAAACTGTAGGTCCTTCATTTCATCTCACAATCACCCTACCATTACACATTAGCGTAAGTGCGTATAACCCGAACGGGTAGTAAGACGCGGTGCTAATAATAAT
>CABFVZ010003437.1:42508-72145 GCA_902151445.1 Timema monikensis | reverse complement strand
TTTGTCTACTAACTAATCAAAACACCTTGCAATACTCGTTTTGTCACTCACAATTCACAACACAATAAATATTAAACAAACAAACGGCTCAATTTATGCCATGTCAATGACATAATTGCGGCCTTTGATGAGAAGTAATTGAGAACTACTGCGTTAGACCATTCGATCACCCATGGCCGATGCAGGTTCTAAACATAAATCATTATACAGTCAACTCTCTATTCTACGACCCCGGGAATAGCGTCCCTCTCGAAGTAACGACCCTTTTTTTAGGAACCGTGAAAAATGTGGGGAAAAAAGGTTGAAAAGTTTAAGGAAATTCGGCTGTAAAATGTGTTTGTTGCATTTATTTAGGTCACTGCGTTGCAATTATCTTTGTGAGCGCTGTATTACTAGTAACTGGGGTGGTTCAGGTATAAAAATAGACACCACCTCATAATTGCTAGCCAATAGCACTTAACTCTGTCCACCCCCTCCCACAAGCAAGACAATGTTTCCCCGTGCGCGACTGCCGCTACATCACGTGCCAGGCTTGCTTTTGCCATTGTTATTTAGATTCTCGATTTGGTTACTATTTTGGTTTGATTTTGTGAACAATTTTTGACGACTCATGCTATTGTTTAACATTGTTATTTTGATTTGTTTACGTTTTTGGTTGGATTTTGTGAACGATTTTTGATGACCCACGCTATTTGTCGTCTAAAAAATTCAATTTTTTCGTATGAAGGTCAGGGGTGTAACAAAATCTGTAAAATTCCAATAACGACCCCCTCGAAATAACGACCCTTTTCCAGGAACCATGAAAGGTTGTATAATCGAGAGTTGACTGTAGTCATATATTCTATAGTTGAGTCAACTCCACTATTTTTCGAATCTGAATCTTCAACTATCCTTCAAATCCCTCATCTCGAATCCGAATCTTGGAAAAATTCATTAACATAAGAGAAAATACAAATATAATAGAAAATACAAAATAGTAACTAAATATTAACATTATTTCGTATAATACATTCATTATAACAGTTATACATCCAGTTAAGAGATAAATTACTAGGATAAAATACAAATATAATAGAAAATACAAAATAGTAACTAAATGTTAACATTATTACTTATAATCCATTCATTATAACAGTTATACATCCAGTTAAGTGATAAATTACTGGTCTTGGTACAGGTTAAGTTCATCTTATAATAATTATAATTTGTTCTGAACCACGGATAATAAGTATTAGAGCTCTAAAATAAATTTCACTTGATTTTTTGAAGGATTCTTGAATCTCAAACCTCGAGTATCCTTAATGATTCGAGGGTTCCATCCCAGATGGATAAATAAATTCCTGCCACCTGACTTGGGTTCATCAAATGTGCAGGATTAGGTAATCACGCCAATAAAATAGCTAGAACTTGAAAACCATTCTTCTAGTTTCTTCAAAATGATGTTAAAAAAGTATATATTTTCTAGTCATCTTAATCTAATAAGCAGGTATAATCAACAAAGCTTTATTTTATATCAACACATTTTTTTTAAATACCTATATAAAAGCATAGTTTGTTAGCAATTTACAATGTATCACAGTTTGTAATCTATAATATTTTATATAATGAATAATATACAAACCTATATATTATGGAATTTTAATATTTCCAGAAATATACTACGGTAATATTAACTTTGGCAACTCTTCAACTGTCATTAATAAGCTTAATTTACCGGAAAACACTTTTTGCAAAGACAAAATATTAAAATTATTAATTAAAAAAATATAAATTGGGCAGGGATGATAGAGTAGGTATACCTTCAACCCAACATTAATTAATAGTGGTAAACACTCACTTTTGGGGTATGAGAAGCTTCAAAAACATTGATTTTACTTCAAATATTCGTCAGTTTTTACTTGGATTTAAAAGAAAATTCTGGATTTTACAATCGCAAAGCTTCACAAATAAAAATATTAAAAGTTAAAATACATATTAATGTTAAATTTTTGTATACTCTACTCTCCTTCTAACCTGAAAGACAACAGTCTTACACCTACTTAAGTGGCTGGATTGTCTAAGATGTCACTCTCCTGTTAGGCTGAAGACAGAGTGGGGCGATCGGGGGTCAAATCCCGGTCTGGTCTTCTGAGGATGGTTTTCCCCTCAATGGTTTCCTACTCTTCTCCCAACCAGATGTGGGTACATTACCTCTAAAATGCTTCCTTCCTCATCCCTAACCCATTAGAGTAATTATCATAAATGCGTACAACCTGAAACAGGTAGTAAGATTAGGTGAAACAGCCTTATCTTGACGTATTACATTATGTCATGCAACATAACATTTTTTTTCTTTTAAATATAAAAACTTTGATTTGGTTTCAGGAATAGTTCATATAATTTTATTCAACGTCACTTCACTACGTACATATTAGCATATGACAACTTCAAAAGTGTTTTATACCGTGCATCTAGGCATGGAATCACGAGCTTAATAGGAATTCAGATATTATTAGAGGTAATTTGTAATTCCCAGGTGAATGTAATTAAAAACTATTCTTACAACCACAAGTAGTTTTGTACATGCATAAGTTATACAAGTTAATGAGTAGGCCTATATTGACAATTGCTACATATCAACCCTGAGGAACCAAGTTTTATACACATTATTATATTTATTAAATCTAAAAGCTAAGATAGCTAAAATCAATAACAATCAATTGATAAAGACCCTTTTATTTTGGCAGTGAATTTTTTTTATTTTTTTTTGCGAGACCAAAAGGTTTAATGTAAAGGAGGACATATTAGGCCTACAATATTAATGTAGATTTGTATTGTACTTTATGGGTATTGACCTCTAAATTCAAATGTATAGTTTCAAAATGAAGTGAAATAAAAACTCAAAATAAGATCAATAATACGCAAAAATAAAAGTTATATTTGGAAGAAGGTACAGTTAAGGCAGAGAACCATTTCTAAATATAGCAAATTACCTCAAAAAGCGAAAAGTGGTTTGCCTTAGAGATATATTAGACAAAAATAAAATATACAAAATTCATTTCCTGTAAATTTATACATTTAAATGCTTTTTCTTCATTTTTGGAAATTAAGAAATTGGTAACAAACCGATCACAAATATAAATTACCATTACACATGGCTGATTCGAAATAATTTTCTAACAAGGACTATTTTTATAATAAATCTATAATAAATAAAAGAAAATATTTGTCTGTGTGCGATGCCCAGCAAATCTACGACACACACAGATCTGAAATTTTTAACATAGGTTAATGGAAGGGGGTCCGAATGCACCTCAAAGCCGGATTTTTAAAATTTTAATTAGTTTTTTAATTAGGTTTAGAATAAATTTTCAGAGATGATTGTGATAAGAATATACCACATCCTCCTTGGAAAAAAAAGTGTATGAAATTTGTTAAATTTTCATGGCAAATTGGGCACCATAGGAGGGGGCTTATATAAGCGCCGTGTAGCATTGCTAGTATATTTTTAACTTACAATAAAATGTATTCATGAAATATCACCATTTGATAAATAACATAAAACGACTTAGTATTCTAAATTAAACAACTATTTAAGAAGAGCTAGTTTTAAAAATCCCAAAATATCTATAAAATTGAATTTATAAAAAACTAGTTCTTGAAAATAAAAATTGTACTGTAAATAGTGCAATCCAATAGTATTTACTATTTTCTCTCAACATTTTTAGTCCAACCAAGAGCAAGTTAACTTTATGAAGGACTTTACTGAGGTAGAGAAAGATCATTTGTAAATATAGTTAAGGGTGAAGTAGCAAGTACAGGACCTAATAAGTTTGTGTGCGTCTAGTAAAAAACTCATCATCTGACATATTGGCTCAGTCAGTAGCGTGTCTGTCTACTGAGCTAAAGGTCCTGGGTTCGATTCTCGGCATAGCATAAAAATTCATCATTAGTTAAATATGGGTTTCCCCCTTCACGGTGATGAATAAATGGCCGGGGCTGGCTGTTGTGTCTGTTCTAGATATAAGTTAATCTATAAGACTTGTGCTGATATAATCAGTCGGCTGAGGAATTGCACGTTTAACCCTCAAATAAATAAAAATAATAAACCCATGATCTAATTATAAGCTCATAGTCAAATGGGGAGAGAGAGGGGGATTTTCACCCTCTTGTTTAATTCCTAAGGTCAGTGTTAGTTGCCGGCAAAACCTGTGCTGCGTCACCGATATTAAGATTTTAAGATGCCTGCGCATCAATATAAGCATTTAGAGGACTTAATAAAACTGTATCAAATTTGTAAATGTTTTACCTTGTGTTATATTCCAGAGCTTTTATTATTCATATAAAACTCCTTCAAAATATTAGCCCCGTATTATGCGAGGGCCCGTATTATATTTAGGCCAATATGGTACTCCCTCTTGGTGTGTTCTGATAAAATGAAGCCTAGACCAAGCGATTGTATGGTAACGATTATTTTACTTAAAGAGGCAACCATTCCCTCTTTATCCAATGAAAGAAATGTAAAGTGTAAACTTTGTTCTTTTCATTGTAAAAGCCATTTTGTGTCGGCTCCCTTTTGTTTCCGTCCCTGTTTCATGTACCTTCCCCCATATAACAAATGGCCTACATATTGTATTTGATAAGATAGCACAAGTCAACTTAGGGTCATCGTAACATAGATATAATTTCTAACAAACATTAAAAGGAGGCCATTAAAGCAAGACATACACATTTAACAGAAAAAATTTAATTTCCAAGTTCAATAATTAAAACACAACATAATACATTTATGTGATTTTCAAGACCTGCCAAGCTCCATCTTCAGCACAAGAGAGTATAACACTAGCTGGACTATAGCTAAAGGCTAATCATTGACACATCAGGCCACTTCTTCAGCACAAGAGAGTATAACACTAACTGGACTATAGCTAGAGATTGATCATTGACACATCAGGACTCTTCTTTAGTACAAGAGAGTATAACACTAACTGCACTATAGCTAGAGATTGATCATTGACACATCAGGTTTCTTCTTCAGCGTAAGAGAGTATAACACTAACTGGACTATAGCTAGAGATTGATCATTGACACATCAGGACTCTTCTTTAGCACAAGAGAGTATAACACTAACTGGACTATAGCTAAAGGTTGATCATTGACACATCAGTTCTCTTCTTCAGCACAAGAGAGTAAAACACTAGCTGGACTATAGCTAGAGATTGATAATTGACACATCAGGACTCTTCTTTAGCACAAGAGAGTATAACACTAACTGGACTATAGCTAAAGGTTGATCATTGACACATCAGTTCTCTTCTTCAGCACAAGAGAGTATAGCACTAACTGGACTATAGCTAGAGGTTGATCAATGACACATCAGGCCTCTTCTTCAGCACAAGAGAGTATAACACTAACTGGACTATAGCTAGAGATTGATCATTTGACACATCAGGACTCTTCTTTAGCACAAGAGAGTATAACACTAACTGGACTATAGCTAGAGGTTGATCATTGACACATCAGGCCTCATCTTCAGCACAAGAAAGTATAACACTAACTGCACTATAGCTAGAGATTCTTCATTGAAACATAAGGTTTCTTCTTAAATGCAAGAGAGCATAACACTAACTGTACTATAGCTAAAGATTAATCACTGACACATAAGGCTTCTTCTTCAGCGTAAGAGAGTATAACACTAACTGGACTATAACTAGAGGTTGATCATTGACACATAAGGCTTCGTCTTCAGCGCAAGAGAGTATAACACTAACTGGACTACAAATAAAGGTTGATCGTTGACACATCAGCATCCTTCTCCAGATGAAAAAAAATCCCGATGTACCCTAAAAATTACTTTATTTTGTGTTATGTTTTAATTGTGAGCTTTAAGGTGTACATGTTTCTGTTAAGTGTGTAAACTTTGACCTTCTACCCTCCTTTCAATGTATGTTAAATAAAGCCATTTGACACCATTTTAATTTTATTTATCTAAATACAGTTTTGCAATGTTTTGTTCCATAAAATGCCCTCCCTAGCCCAGTCATTATCAAAAGGTTGGTTGGTTTATATCGTAACTATTCTAATTGGGGAACAGAAGCACCATCTCGTTGATGGCTTTGGCCACATAATCTATGTTATTAGGGGATATCCCGCACATGGTGATGTGGCCGCTCTTCAAGAGGTAAATATGGGGGTTGTTCATAAGGTTCTCCACTTTAAGGGCTATCAACAAACACAGATAAGAGCTGTCAGACATACTTAACACAATTCAAGAGTTTAAATGACATTTTGAAACAAGGAGCTATATAAATTAATACAATTTATTGGCATTTTCTAACGCTTAAAATATGACTTGAAGGTGAACAGTAAAATGTAATATAAGAACATTCAAAACTCATTTTATTATGTGAAGTTAATTAATTATGCTATAATGTGGCACTAAATAGCGTGGTACCTGAAAATAAGTTAAGTTTTTTTACTATAAACAGCCTTCATAAAACCTTAGTGCAACCTATAATCGCAAATATAAAATTTTGCATATTTACAATGTGCATGTAGTTTTATCAATATATCGAAATAGTTACTAACCACCACAACCAATGGTGCAGTGTGTCCCTTAAACTTGAGAATGTCATTTTGTTATTTTAAATTAAATTAACTTTGACTTTCTATTCATCTTATTCGTGATAACACAAATATGGCTGGCAAAACCTTCAAGATTAATTTATTCAACACATTCTATAAGCATATATTTTCACTAAGTTTTGGTGACAAAATAGATATATTCTACCTTGTAAAATTTAGTCGCATTATGTTGGCCATGACTGAGATTCTTTGGTGAGATAATTTAGTGCGTGTTTAATGTTCAAAGTCCTTTTGACTTACAAAGATACAATGTTTAATATTCAGAATCCTTTTACTTGTGGAACTCACAGTTTAATATTTAGAGTCCTTTTAATAAGGAAATATTTAATATGTTTGGTCTTCGAAGTCCTTTATACTTGTGCATATTAGATATGTTTAATGTTTAAAGTCCTTTTTACTTGTTAAAGTTACAAAAATGTTTAATATTCAAAACCCTGTTACTTGTGGAACTTACAATCAATATTTAATATCCTCTTGACTTATGCAAAATGTAATGATGTTGAATATATTCGGAGTCCCTTTTTTATAATATCGCTAGGTAAATACCTGAGGTGTTTTATATCAAATATATATATTTAGTTTATAGATAAAATTTACATTTATCTTGTTTCTATACAATACTTACCGTTTTTTCTTGTTTATAAATAATTCTTACCTTTTTCTTGTTTATAAATAAAATTTGCATATAATTATTAAATTTTTAACTTCTGATATGTTGATTTCACTCATCTCCTACTTAACTTAGTATTTTACTCAATCCTGGAAATACTCTTTAATTATTGTCTGGTGATCCTTTTTTTTTTTGTTTAGTACAATAATGCTGAATGGGTTGCAGGGAAACATGAGCAAATATATTATATAATAATATATTTGTTTTTATAGTTCTATCGGCTTACGTTTAATTTATTCCCCTTTTTTATGCTGTATAACGTTTTATGCCTGCCTTGGTGCTGGAGGACGAAAAGGGGGTACATAAAGTTTAAGTTGGCAAAAATTGTATTTCCTACTCTGCCTTCCAAGATGGCGCTATGATCCACCCCCAGTAACATAGATGTTGCTGCGGAACTAAAGGCATTCAAACACAGTACAGGATGATACTCATGGCTGAGTGTCTCCTCATTGGCCAATTGCAACTCTTGTCTTGCGGACAACCGGTAGCACCCATGGTTTTCCTTCATCCGTCCTGTAAGCTGTGCGAGTGCAAATCAATTAGTCTCAAATTTTAACTAAGGCAAACATGACCTAAAGCATAAACAAGGTAGGCCTATACAGCAGACACACGGCCATACGGGAGTCTCGCTGTCACTCCTTGAGCCATGTTGAGTCCTTGGGCACTGGGAAGTGCTAGTTGAGGTCCTCAGTGATAACAGGACTTCCAAAATAAACGACTCACTTTCAAATTGTTTGTTGTAAAAGGGTAGCGGTTCGAGCACAATAGTTCAGTGTCTACTAATCCCGCCCACCCTCTTTCAATGAACAAAACTTTCCAGACAAGTAACTATTAAATAGTATTTGAAGATTGTTAATAGCCAGACAAATTGCAAATGTTCGCTTGAACCAAAAATAAATTACCATTATATTCTAATTTTCTTTGTGATTTGCAGTTCGAGTAAACTTGTTTATGGTGTTGGCTTAGTATGTATTATAGGAAAAGAGTGGGACTACTATATGAACCTAGCTTAGTGAAAGCCATTTTAATTGACACTATAAGAAGGCAATTCTTTTCTGTTCTTAAGTAAAACCATCTTTAATGTGAGTTGTTTTTAAAAATGACTGCTTGATAGCCATTTTGTCACTTGGGACTTCACGTAGAAATCTCCGTGTAGAAAGACTCAAGCTCCGGATATGAGCGTAGCTATTTTAACCTGGGGGGCTGTGGGTCCAGTGTTTGTTTGTCCATGTCCTAGGTTGTAAAGTACGTACATAATGAGCTTAGCTTAAAAAAGGTTGTTTAATAAGTTATTAAAATATCTAATGAATGCAGCCACAGCTAATAGAGAGAATAGTGTGCATTATACTATGGTGATTTTTTTCCCTTTGTTTATCAAAGTAGATTGTTTTAGTTATTTTTAATACTAAACATAATAATCCATTAAATTAACTAATATCAATCTTAATTTTGTTTCTAGGTTTTATAGTAGGTATTATAAAGTTAAAAATATACTCACCTAATCACAGAAAAACATTTAAATGTTTATCAAAGGAATGTGAATTTTCCAACAGAGAGCATGAACATGGCATCTTGTTGGATTACTTTCGCATTAATACTGTAAGAAAATCTTAAATCAGGGTCGGATAGTTTATAATAGTAAATATATTAATTATTGCACGCACTAAATAGATTCTCAGATGTACACATAGCTACGCGATATCCCATTAAGGCCATATGTACAGAATTTTTTTTTTCATTAAAAAGAGTTTTATTATATGAAATGTTAAACAGCAAACATTTATTTTTAACAATTTTATTCAAGAGCTATGAGGGTAAGAAACTTCAATTTTTACGTTTTCCAAATGTAGATTTAGGCCACACTTTTTGAAATAAAATTTTTAAAAATTAAAATTTAGTATCTTTAATACTATACCTATTTGATAAAGCTGGGATTTTACCGTAGGTATAAGCATACTCTATATAAATATACTTAAAGTTCCCTTAAAACCAACACAATTTAACAATTGTTTATAAATACTAATAAATCTATAAATATTAAATATTAGTAGTCATGTGATTTATAGATGTGTATACTTAAGATTTAAAAATATTCAGATTTAAATATGCAAAGTTTTACACAATAACTTGATTTACGTATGACATAAAATTGACATGAAATTCCAAGTTGGCTCATAGGATCGTAGCTTAGTCGACAAGAACGGTGTATAGCCCCGCCCCCACAAAAGTTACTCCAGCTGTATTATCACAGAAACACAAGTAATCTGCAGTATACTGCAGTATCTGCAGTATATTTATACCACTGCCAGGATTATTTTATTATTAAAACATGTTGTAGTAATTTTTTGATTTGTGTTTTATTTGTGATCTCTGTGAAATGTAAAGAAACTATATAAATATACATATAATTATTAAAATAATAAACAATGGTTTCCTTCCATCACAACCTGGAAAACGTCAAGCTTTGAAACCGAGAATGAGCATAATGTATTATATAGGCAGATAGGCTTTATGTTTATTTAATATGTTAGAGGTTTTCCCTAATCAGTAACACACAATATACAATATAATAAACAATAAATGGCTGTAGGCGATCGCCCAAGGTTTCGTTCGACCCATCGCATATCAAGAAAGATGAAATAAATTCTTAACATTTGAAAACACTTTTTACAGCCATTGTATAAAGATTCTTTTTCATAAAAAAAATAGAAATTTAGGCAGTTTATAGTGTTTTAATTTCTTAGCTATTTGAACTAGTTTAGTCATTATTAATGCAGAAGAAGGCATTATTTTATATAGTTTAAATTGGCAAAACTTATTACTGTGAATACATTAATATGCATATAGAAAAAATAATTTCACGATCTTCAATTTAGTGATTACTGCAATTATTATCTTCAGTTAAATTATCTATGTTTTTATATATATTTAAATTTTTATTAGAGGTAGAATATTTATACTGTCAGTCAGACTTAGATCTTGGTTCATATGGGATTATCTGCATGATAAATTTTATTGATTAATTACATTTTTATAACATTAAAATGTTGTGATTATCTACATTTTAAATCATATGGGCGATTTTCCTCAAATTATTTAGGCCTAGGTTATAGGTAAATACCATGTGTGCATAAATGGTGATTATGAAAGCATTAATATATATGCATTTTACCTTAAGAAGCAAGCCCAAAAAGTCAAGTGGTTACAATTAATTTGATTATATTGTTCAAATATTTTATATTTTTTTGAATATAGCAAGTTTCCACAGTTAAATAGAATTATTGAGTTCTAAGACATATACAACATCCATAAGAAGGCCGAGAATTGTTCAAATAATAAATATTACGCCCCTATCAGAGATCGAAACCGAAACCCTTTGCACTGCAGACCATCCCGCTAGCGACTGAGCTAACGTGACGGGCTATAATACTATAGTTATATCACATTTATAGCCTGTATTTTCTTACGTTCTCTCCCACAGCTGTCAAACTGTTAATTGAGTGGCCTCTTGAAAATATACTTGATAAGATATAGAGTTTTTTACCGCTTTTAAAATTGTGTGAATGCAAGGTTTAAGCTCTCAATTTTTCCAGCATTTTATAAGGCTTAAATTTTAAAAACTATTCTATTGGAATATTTAGAATTTACCTGTTAATCTCACCTATAAGGGTATAATTTGGTCAAGTTAAACGTTGTAGTTGCTATATAAGTAGTCTATAATGATGTGCCAATTAATGAGATATCTTGTTGGGCACCTAAACTATATAGGAAGGTATAGTGTTCGTTATTTATGTATTTCGAACTCCCTTAGAGAGTAATTTTAGGCCCCAAGTATGATATTATAGTAATAATTGATGTTTGCATTTGCAAGTGTGTGAACACTTCGAATTTACTTCAAATGAAAAACCGCTATTTACTATATTAACGAAAGTTTTTCTACCAGTTTTTTTATTATTCTTTCGCAAATAAATAATGAAATGAAATAATTATTTCATTCTCAAAGCAATGTCTTTTATTATATATGACTCATAAAAAAATATCATATGTGTGAGAGAGAGAAAGAATTTTATTTTAATTAATTTAATCAAAATAACTGAAGCATTCTTATCAAATTAAGATGTAACTTATAAAATTAAATATAATCGCTCTCTTGTTTTTAGGCACTTTGAATTATTTAGTGATAATGTTTTCAGGTTTGAGTTATTCTAGGGTGCAAAGAGAAGGAAACAAATTTTTATAGTAAATGCATCCAATTTATGTGGAGAGTGAATGGGAAAACTATAGAAAGAGAACACACGTGGAAAACCACCAAATATATGTAAAAATAATATATATTTTTTATTTGTCTAGTTAAATTATTAATAAACACATCTTTATATTGTAAATTTATGCGAGGGTCAATGTCTATTTTGACCGGGCTATTGTAAAGATGCAGGTGGTAGAGCAACTCTTGCACAAATTACAGTACAATAGTTTACATTAATTTGTTATTGATGTGTTTTAAATTCACACACGTGCCTTGTAAACTATCCCTTAAAAAATAAGTAAAGGCATGGGCATGAAATTAAAATAGGTAGACCCGCTTTGATGGCCGCATGGCCTAACACGCTACTCTCGCAGTAGACTAGACTGCCGATGACGGGGAGATTGAGGTTAAAATTTCAGTTGGGTGTATTCAAGGTGTTTTTTCCTAAATAGTTTTCACCCTCCCTTCACACAAATGCGGGTACACTTCCTCTAAATATAACCATTCTTATCCCTAAAAACATTAGTGTAATTAGTACATGAGTGTATAACCAGAACGTTTAGTAAGGCACGATTCTAAAAATAACTATAAAAAAATACATAGCTCTGAGCATCCTCTAGTTAAGCCAGGTTTTGATCATCATGTTCATATGGCATTCTCCAACATACGAGTATTAATTATAGTCAAATTAAAAATCTGTTTATCCTAATATTCAAAATGGGTCGAATCCACTCATATAAAAATTTGAATCTTAATCCTTATCTTACCTATGAAAACATACTTTCAAATATAATTCTGAATCTTAGTAACAAGAGGAAGACTTTTCCACATTGGTATGATTTTTTCTTCAATTTTTTTCTGTTTTTATGAATTCTTTAGTAGCTACAGAAAATAAATTTTAACTAGATATTAGCATTTTATTTTGTGAATGGGAATCCACATTCATTTAAATGGTACCCAAATTGATGGTTGTATGACCTAACACGTCACTCTCTGGTGACTGTATTTGCTGGTGACAAGAAGATAAGAGTTTGAATCCCTGTCTGGTATACTTAGTGTGTTTTTCCCTAAATGGTTTCTCATTCTCTCTCCATACAATTTAGGTAAATTTGCTTTAAAATAGTACCTTTTCTCACTCCTTAATTGAGTGGAACTATTGTGTGAATATAGTCTGAACGGATATTATGCTCTGGTGGGGAAAAAACAGTCAGTAAACTAATTGTCTGGTATCAGTTTTGTCCTTAAGTTTGGCTATAGCGTAATAGCTCTAAAATAGCTAATATTAATGGTTCTAGGGAAATAATGGATTATCTTTCAGGATTAAATTATTGGAACGACCCACTCCTGCTTAACATAATATTACAAAATCTCAAATATTTTAATATTTCATGTAATGGTGATGAATTTTTATCTGTTTGTCTAGCCGGGGGCTCAGGTATTCACAGACCTGTAAAAGTGGCCAAGAAACAGAAAACCAAGAAGAAGGACCTTCAAGATTTGACATCTGGCGCTGTGTACCGCTCTAAGAAAGCTAGAGGAGACATGAAGAAGGGTCTGCCGGACCCATATGCTTATGTGCCCCTTTCACGCAAGATGCTCAGCAAATGGTATATATACTATTGTTGATAGCCATAATGTGACCATCATATATAACAGAGTATAATCAGAATTTAGAATGTACATAAACATAAACACATGTTTGCAACTAGCAATAATCAGAAGTCATAGGATGGCCGCCTATCTATGGCTTGCGTACTTTAAGATGTAGATTCCAGCTGGAGATGAACGTCTGCTGTATGTCTCGGGGTTCATCCGGAGACATACTAAATGAGCAGAAGTTCTTTTAAGTCATTATAATTAATAATAGTTATATAATAACATAAAAAATTACTTTAAATTTTAAATGATTACTAAAAAAGGTAAACGAAAAGAATGTATGCAAAGCTCAAACAAGCCCTTCACAAATGGAAGGTAAAATATATCAATGCAATGAAAAACTTTAGCAAATTTGTATTTTGCTAAACATTAATGATGATTTACAAGTAGGCTACCATCTTTGTAAGCAATAGCTACCCCTTCCCACAGAAACATTTACATTTTAGTTTCAGCGCTTCACTGATGTGGATTTTCCATCTACAAAAGTTGAAAAGTGCATGTGATTAATTTAAAGCCTACATTATCTTGTTACATCTGACAACTGAATGGTGAAAAATTGTTTGCGTATCTATATAAAAAGAATATATTACTCTAAATAAATGCTTAAAAATGACATGAAAATAATTCAAAGTATGAAAATATGACCTAAATATCTAAAATTACAAAATAATATCTATAAATTAATATATATATCTGCAACCAACTTGATAGTCATAAATAAATATATATTAAGCTCAACAAATTACCATTTATTGATTTTAAATATCTACTTATACGTCAATATACATTTTTAAATGATCTTTAACAAGCAAGATACATGCAGCCATTGAGAACAGTGTAAGAAGGGAATAGATAAATCCTAGTAACTTTTTTTTTTAATCAGATACCAACATATGAAAACTGAATAGCACAGAAGCAAAGGGAGTATCCAAATATAGGGAAATGTGGAGAAAGTTAGTTAGGATGGATTATGAAAGGAGTTGTTTTATAACTATATACCGTATTGGCCCAAAAATAAACCGCATTTTTTCCGAGAAACAGCTCTCATAAAACTCTAATGCGGCCTATAATCGCACTCTTAGATAATACACATTCAATGTTGTACCTATAGGATATACATGTTGTTGAATCGATATATCTCGCCACCGCTATTTAAAAATAAATTAACCTTGATAGTTGGCAAAATTATTTTAAAATAGATTAACCATGACAGTTGGCAAAGTTATTTAAAAATAGATGAACCATGACAGATGGCAAAGTTATTTAAAAATATATGAAGAATTACTATCTTATTTGTGTGTACAATATTTGAGCCATAATAGCTGTAAAATAAAATTATTTTTCAGCGCATTCTATCGGCAATATACACTTTTGGTAAAGTGAGCTTAAATATTTCTAGTGAGATTTTGTTTCAGTATGTTGGTCAACAATTATTTTACTGTGAGAACAATAACTTAAGTCCGTATCAC
Organism: Timema monikensis; assembly: GCA_902151445.1. Taxonomy (NCBI): domain Eukaryota; kingdom Metazoa; phylum Arthropoda; class Insecta; order Phasmatodea; family Timematidae; genus Timema; species Timema monikensis. Next base: position 57,480 of record CABFVZ010003437.1, on the reverse strand, counting down.
ACGACACTAGCTCGTACTTGAAATCCAGTGTGCTAGCTAGCACTAGCTAGCACATCATCTAGCGTCATGTGAATCAGAAAAAGTATACTGGTTTCTGCCACTTGGTACTGGCTACCATACTAGTTGTGAGGATAGAACATGTGCTATTTTCGTACTAGTTTCGACACTAGTCTGTGTAATTTAACCAATCATGCGCGCTGAGACTGTTGTGTAGAGAAATGGTATAAATGACGCCAACATGGTCATCGGAACTGAACCGTAGGAATGCGCAGGTATAAGATAAAAATTCAGGGTCTGAACCCTAAAATTATACATCTGAGGGTTTTCTTAAAATGTTATTTTCGATCCAATAATTAGGGTTTATAGTCTCGAACTTACTCGCCTTATTTTAAGCTACATTTTTGTTTACTGATTAGTGTGAAAAATTAGTGTAGATGTAAACAAGATGATAAGGCTCAAACAGGTCCTAAAATGAGAATTTAAATAGAGTTGTGAGTTTTTACTGTGTGATATTATTATACATTGATGTGTTTTGTTAATACTTGTGTTGTAATATGTTGTCATAGAAATGCACCAATAGCTATTACTTAAAACTGATTTCTTTCTTTTACAGAAAAAAAGCAAAGCATGCAGGTCAGTTCAAAAACTTAGTGAAGGCAGCTCGCAAAGGCGCTCAAAAGGGAGGGAAAGCCAAAGGAAAAGCCATGAAGAATAGGAAATAAAATGTGAAGGGCTAGAAAAATAGGGTTTCTTCTCAAACTCAGCCTCCTTTTAAAGGATACTTCAGTCATATTTGCTCGAATGAACTGAAGCTGTTTTGTTGATTATATGTATTTATTTATTTGTAATAAATTTTATTCTTCAATAAGTTACACATATTTTGTTTCTGTCTACACTATAATAAGTTTTCAAATTAATAAAAGACTTCCCCATTTATTTTGTAGTCTAGTAAACTCTATCAATATTTACAAAACACTATATATCCTTAACATCCAAATAATTACAACAGGAGCAACTTAATTTTGGTGTGAATTAGTTCTATAATTTTTAATTTGTTAAATAACACATCAAACTCTCTCATATTGTTCCGTTGATAACTGTGGTATACACCTTGTTTGGATAAAATGAGATAATACTAAATTCTGTACAAAAGCATTTAAAAATATAAAGTCTTGCCTTTTAAACTTTATTGGCCCAAGCATATGTTTAAAGTGGACTTTGCCTAATACAGTAAAAAATTGTTCACTTTAAATTGAAACCTTGAGACATAGAGCTAAACACTTGGTTAATTTTGATACACTGCTTTTTGATTTTTAATGACAATAAATCATAGTTTTAAATAAGTTAAAGTATAGTTCAATTTTTAACTCAATACATGACAAATTGTTTCTACTCCATGTATGAACATTAAAAGCTATCCCTAAAATTTAAATATAAAGTTATTAATTCAATTGTAACATTTGAAAAGAGACTGTTTATTCATAACATCCTTTAAGGTCAAGTTAAAGCACAATCAGTTCTTAATCTTTGTTATAAATTGGCTGAATGTATTTTTTTTAACTAGGGGCAAGTAGAACAAAGCAATAAAATTGTTTCAACTCTTAAGATAATATGCAATGAGAGAGAATAGGTAATAAACAAATAAAGCTCTATAAGGAAAACCTCTTTTCACTTTGATGCAATAGTATTGTATTTAGAAGAAGGTACAGGAAAAGTGGATATAAACATATAAAGAAACAAACATAATATGGCTTTGACAATGAAAAGAAGAACATAGTTCACTCTTTATATTGCTGCCATTGGACAAAGAGCAGGGTGTCTACTAGGTCACGAAAGTCCCCAAAAAATTCACCAATTGAAAAAAGAAAAGTTACAAAAGTCTCCAAAAAGTCATGAATTTTCAATATTTTGGCCATAAAGTCACGAAAATATTTCTGTTTAAATTTTCCATGCATCGTAACAACGTGAACGTGTCGAAAGTCACGCCACCCACTACCCATGATGCCATGTGCTAGCCGCAATTTGCCTGATTGTTTTTACCGAGATACCAAGGCCAAGGTTAAAATTAATCATCTAGTTAAGTCAGTGATCGAATTGGGAAATTTTAACAACCGGAACAGTAACAACTACAAGCCAATAATTTCTTAAACTATTTTACAACATGAAACTATTTCATTGGTAGAACTTATTGCATTGTCTATACACACTTCAATAAGTTGTATGCCAAACTTTGCCAGTTTAATTGAATTTCAGTAAAGTATCATCACATTGCAGTTTACTATACTAATCTAATTCTTTGTAAATTACAATTTAATTAATAATGATTTATATTGAAACATAAAATACATGGCCACAGTAAAATAATATCCAATATTTAACTATGTGGGTAGGCACTAGTCTAAAACCATAATATCCATTATTAATTAAAATGATTTATAATCAAATTCAAAACTAATTATTTTCATCATAATAATTGTTGACATCAAAAAATAAACATTACATTGTTGTAGCAATGTTGTTTCACATCGCTTTCATTCTTGTAAAAAACAGACACTTGAAACGTCAAAACATGTGAAAGATATCTATTTTTTGGGGAAAATTCTGTACTAGAGTGAAATTAATAGAATTACAATGAGAGAAATATGCATGCTAAAACATTCCCCAAGCACTTCTTGTGAAGTAAAAAGGAGTTTCATCTTACAAAATGTTGCTACAGAAGAGAGAAACTATGGCACCAGAAAATTTGAAAAATTCTTTGTTTTACATTGTAATGAAAAATGATGAGAATATTAAGAATTATTATTATTTAATCCATATTAAAAATTTAGTTTGATTGTAAAAAGATTTGTAACAAACACTGTTCATTAAATTGGCAGTAACAACCAGATATTCTCTTCTATAATGTAAAGTCCTTTCTCAACATCATCATCATCATCATCTGTGTTCAGCCTGGGGCCTCCTTATACCTCTACTCCACTCTTCCTCCTTTAATTTCTTCCATTCTTCTCCTCTCACTTGAACACTTTCTTTTATCTGCTCCTCCCATCTCTTTCTTGGTCTCCCTTGCGGTATTTTCCTACATATTTCATTTCCAACACTTTTTTCAGCATCCTCTCTTTTTTACATTCTCATTACATGACCATACCATCTCAGTATTGCTTCCTCTACTTTCTCATGTACTTCCTGTACGCCTTCTCTTTCCCGGATAACTTTATTTCTAATCTTGTTTCTCCTCGTTAGAGCTCGAGTATGGGTTTGTTTCAGCCACCGGTTTACTAAGCCTGTCATGGTAAAACCCTTTTTATTACTCACATTTGTGAATGTGTGGAATGCCGGGCCTCCACCGTGGTTCGGATCCCACATTAAACTGTAGGTCCTCCATTTCATCTCACAATAACCCTACCATTACACATTAGCGTAAGTGTGTACAGCCCGAACGAGTAGTAAGACGCTGTGCTAATAATAATATTACGTGCACATTTTAATATATTTAAGTATTATTTCAGACCACCTCAGGAAAGTGTTGTTTTTTTTAAACAAATATTGGCAGTATTAACTGACCGGCGGAATTTAGTATGTATTTGCATATTTCATACATAACATATTGGGACTTCAATTTACATGTAAATTCTGACTACTGAGCAAGCTCGGTTTTTACTAAATACGCTTAGCATTAATAAAGATCTAGCTGTCGACAAACAGACACCATTTGTCACTTTTCATTTCATTCAATTCAATAAATATTTTGAATAAAATATGATTAGTTATAAAAAAAATGGGTGTGTGTACTTATGTACGCGCGCGAGAAGTTATACTTCTTTGGCATCATTAAAAAAAAAGTTTTTAATTGCATGCAAATAATTGATTACAATAAAATGATAATATTTAGTATTAATTATGTTAAATATTAATATTTTAATTTATATCAAATAATACATACGAATAGTTAACCTCAATTATATTGTAGCACTTGAAAAAGTCTATAAGCACAATTTTTTTCACTAATATTTACGAATAGTAAATAATATTAATCAAAATATTCAATTTAAATCACTACTGAATATAATTTATTAGCACATATATAATTCGCACTTGTATGAAACTAAAACACGTGTTGTGAATGTAGAAACTAGAAACATGTGGATAAATATTATATATATGAAAACAGTGATCAGAGGCGACGAGCGTACCAACATGCGCGACTAACAGAGGTTCTATTTCTATTTTGTTGGTAGCTTTTTTTTTTCGAGACTTAATGAGCGGTTTAGCTTCAACCTGTTACTTTTGTGTTACAGTGATGCGCGCGCATCTTAAAATTTCACTCTCATCATTTTTTCATAACGCGCCTAAAGAAGTATAACTTCAAAAAAATTCTTTTTGTGGCTCACTTGTTGTGCAGAGTTCAAAACCTCAAACAGGTATTGTATTTACACTCTGAAAGACAATATGAAACTGAAGGTAGAAATCTTCTACCTACAAACAGAAACAGCAAATGCCCTTTCCAAAAATAATTCTCACAATATAGGCTTCAAATAGGGAGGTGAAAGATTAATAGCTGTAAAATATTTGTGTTGAAATCAATGTATTGTTATAGGAATCATCGTCTCTGTTGTGAAACAAATTCTTGGAAAACCTAGTTTAATACAAAATACAATACACTTTACAGACACGTAGTAGGATCTGGGTTTGTTCAAACTAGAATAAAGATCCTTTTTGAAGATGATAGGAAGAACGAAAAAGTAGCATTCTAGTGTGCAGGCAGAACTCCTTAAGCTTTCCTGTACTTTCTTCCTAATATAATATAGTAAATAAATACTATAGAATTGTAGAAAAATAATCCTTAACAAAAGTGTAAACACTAACACATATTTACACACTCACTTAAACTCTCTAAAAGAATGAATAAACACTGCCATGATATCAAAATAAAGATAAACTAGTGTCACCACATGCCTTCAGTCATTAACCTCAACTTTGAGGACTGCTACACCGTCAAAGTGATCAAATCAATTAACAGAACCCAATACAATATGTCTCAGTTAAGAAGATAGGAACTGGCACATCATTGGATCACCGAGTATAGAAAATTACCCACCATAAATATTTTTAACTAGGACTGATTTCAATCCTGTTGCACCACAGCACCTGCCATCCAAAAAACCATTTCAAATCTATCAGCTAAGTTTTCTTCTTTCACAACCAAATTGTAATCACTGAAGCTAACTTCTTATTTAGTCTTACTACTACTAAGTACCTACTTCCTGAGCAAGATTCAATGAAAACATTGAAATGTGTGTAAATATGTGTTAGTGTTTTTATTTTTATTTATGCTTTATTTTTCTACAGTTCTATCATATTATTTTCTATATTTTATGTTTTGGTTATTGCACTTAATTTCATCAATACATTAAGATAGTAAATACAGATCCTTAAGTTAGTCTGAGACTTTGAAAGAAACAACTAAACTTACCTTCATGTCTTCATATCACCATCCTCTTATCCCTATTCTTTCTAACATAGTTACAAACACTTATTAGATCTGTAAATATTCCTTAATCATTCTAAAACAAACAAATGTTGCCGCTACATTTAAATATATATTTTTTTAGTTTGAGTTTGATAAATATATATTATGGCACACAGGAAGTAGAACCGATGAATAAGAGGCAGCTTAGTTTGTCTGTGTCAACATTTTACTTAAAAGACTTGGTTACTTTCTACATTTATGGTGAATATTGAAGAATGAAAAACCCAATTTGGTGGTTCTATGGCCTAAGGCAGCGGTCAGCAACCTAAAGCCCGCTGAGAATGATCTGGCTCGCAAAAGAATGAGCAAACAAACAATTGTATTCATCTCCACTTCTAATGTTTGATAATTTTTTTTAATATAAAATACTTTATAAATGTCAATCGGGTGGTAAATGCTTTTAGCACATCAAATAAGACTTATTCCCATAATCAAGTTTACCACTCTCCCTCCCTGTAAATGTGGCTACATTTCCCCTAAATGTATTCAACCTCATCCCTATCACTTTAACTTTAAGATTCGGATGGACACCTACTATTTATGAATGATGATGTTGTACAGCCTATTTCTCAGAAATTATGCATAATAACATGCTGGTTTTTTGTATTATATCTTAACTTGTAAATTAAAAAGGAACTATATTAATAAAAAAGTTTCAAGCTAATATTTACTTTCTTACAATAAGATGTAATTTCAATTAGATTAAAATTAAATAAAACATAAAATACAATATCATACATGACAAACATTTCTAATACAATAATTTTTATAAAATTTGATATTTTCAGATTAAATCATGTTGAAACTGTTGAAAAGGTTCAGTTGTTTCCTGCTAGATGGGTCTGTCATCAAAATCACCTTTTCCTCTCCGCCCCAACCCCATTTTGGCATTATCTATCTTTACATCTTTTTTGTAAGCCCAGCTACTCCCCCTTTCCTCACCCCATTTATATCCGGTTCAGGTAAAACCCTTGACTTGATGCTAATTATTGTTTGTCACTTGGTTACTACTATTACCTCCAAACCTGAGTTATTGAAAATCTTCCCTGTACTGTATTTGCATAGCCTATGTTAAGAGTTTGTTTTATAGAGTCATAAACATTTTCACAAACTTTTTCTAAACAGTTTCTAAACTCAAAGCAAACTAATATCAACCGGTATTCTTCCATGTTGAATGTATGTAATTATGTCGTGCTCGTGAGTGTTCTGTCTAATAAAGCAATATGTGATGTTCTAGCCGGTCCTCTACCAGAGAGCCGGGGTACCCCTGTCCAGTTTTCCAGTCACTCGATCTGTTACTCTCCCGGTGCTCCATCTCACCTTCAGTTTACCATAATCATCTCCAGCTTCACTTTCTGCATGTCCTATCTACATCCGGTCACCTATCCTTCAATGTTTTCTACCCTGTCGTTCCGTCTCTATGTGTGTGTGTATATATATATATTAGGTCCCTGTCGACCAACTACCGGCGACAAGACGGGTTTTGTTTAATTTTTCCCGCCCATGAACCTATGGCCAACTTCGAATCAGCCCGCAAGGGCGACATTTGACTTTTTTTTAGTGTTTTTATGTTTATAGCTATATCGTTTGGCTTTCGAGAGCCCTTTCGGGGCTGGTGATCGTCGTTTTTTTATCTGTTATATTCAATGTTTTATACATGTTAAATGTCCAATTAAGTGTTACAAAAATAAATACCCAAACAAACAAATAATTTGCATAAACTGTGTTTCCTTGATTAGATAAAACCTATTTGTATGACATTAGTTTTATAAGAAGAGGTGACCGTGCTTTCTCTAAATAGTTTTATTCATGTTTTATAGACAAACAAGACCCTTTCTTACTTATAGCAGGATTAATTTTGAAGATATTAAGATCTAGTGACTCATCCAGGAATTAAATTTAGGGGAAGGGGATGCATGTGTGCCAAAGCTATTATTTCTGTATCCTGAAAATACTTGTCATATTATTTTTAAAGAAATTACACACACACGTATATACAAGTTGTTAAAAAAAAAGTTTAGAAATCATGAATCTTGCTGTACACATTAACATGAGCAAAGGAATTAATGACGTTAGATGACATCTACTTGTGTAGATACGTCGATAAACTTCAATAATAGTATTAAAACAGTCTTAAAAATATAGGTCCACAAACAACTCACATAGAGGTAAAGGCGATTTTGTATTTTTTGTAATAAAAAATGAATACTAAGATTTGCTACGCCGCATGCACTTTCTCTCGCTTTTATCCTTAAATAGACATTTACTGAAAACTCTCAAGGTTTGTGAAACGAAATAATAGGTCTCTGCATTGTTGTAGAAACATTACACCAAAGGTTAAAATGAAATAAAATACACTGTTACTTACTCTACAACGCTACAATGATAAGTTATAACGTATTTCAAATAGTTGCTGATAAATTATGAAAATTGGAGAATTTCCCTTTTATAAGGTAACCTCAAATTTATTTTCATGAGAAAATAAGAATTCACATCTTGTTTATAATAATGAACAGTGTCTAGATATAAAATTAATTCAAAATCATTAGAGCGAATTTTGAGAAAGTCGTTTTATTTTCATAAATTTAGGAATAGATATCTAATTTTTTTTAAAAAAAAAACCTCTGGGGGATGCTATAAAAACCCCAAATACCAAGTTATAGCCCAATCTGTAAAAAAGTTTCAACTCTAGCCCGAGGTGCAGACAGATGGCATTGTGAAAACAACTTTTTTGGTTTCAGGGGGTCATGAAACATCGACATTTTTCAAACTCTCGAGTTCAAATTTTTTTGACGATCACAATACATTATCTACAAGGTGTCGAGAAAGAGTAACTATTTGTTTACAAATCTTAGTTACCCGCAACTGTGTTTTATAGGTAGAGCCGTTGGCTTGATCACCATTGACAGGGTGGTCGAGGTTCGAATCTCCCAGTAGACTAGACTGCTGATGACGGGGAGATCGAGGTTCAAATAATGGTCGGGTGCACTGAAGGTGGTTTTTCCTAAAATTTGTTTCCATTCTCCTTCCACGGAAATGCGGGTGCATTTCATCTCAATTAAACATTCCTAATCCCTAAATCATTATTGTAATTAGTATGTAGGCGTATAGCCGGAACGGGTAGTAAGGCGTGGTGCTAAATAAATAAATTAAAAATAAATTAAGCCGTTAATAACCTGTGTCTTGGACGTCACAATAAAAAAGAAAACGGGTTCTAAATCGTTTATAATCATTTTTATAATAATAATAAATTAATTATTTTAAATAGAAATATGGTTTACTGAATTTTATTTAATCCTTTTTTTTTTTAAAGAATACGATGTTCTCGTTAGTAAGGTATTTGAAAAAAAGTGAACAATATTTGTAAAGTGAAATGGGCGTACAGTGTGTAAATTCTATTTCATTGAGATAAAATTTAAAATATTGCCATTTTTCGTCAACTTTGGCCACTTTTTTCGGGCTCATTAATTTATGTTTTTAAGATAGCTTCAATTTTTTTAACAGCCTATCACCTAGAATAAAGTGGGTTTTCACTTTGTTTTTTTCTATTCTCTGTATAAACAAATGGTGGTAAACTATTTTAATTCTTCCCTCCTTGTACTACGTATTTAAATAATTAGCTTAACGACCGTAAAAACTGGCACTGAAAAAAACAATATAGGGAAGGAAATATGTTTTTTATATATTTCTACAGTAATAGATAATCCAAATAAAAATGTATTGTAAATGATGATTTCCTAAGGTAACGCATAAAAATTATACTTTGACAGGGGTTTGAGCCCTTGTTCTTTGACTTTGGACGTAATTCTATAAAAAAAAAACTAGATGCGGTTCAAAAATCGGCACCACTCCTTTGAGAGTACTTCGGTGTTGGCTTGTCTTTTGTTGAGTAGTAAGCAATAAGGTGAATGGATTAGTGGTGGTGGTGGCCTGGAGTAAAGGTGGAATGCAAGGACAATTTGAAAGGGGGGAGGAAGTATAGGAGGGGTGAGAGGGGTTGATGTGGTGACTGCTCTAGCTACTACAGTAGCGCACCTTTGGTGAGGTGATAGAAAACATAGTACTACTTGGAAGAGAGATTTGCAAAACTTCGAGATGCCCATCCGAATCTTAATATATGAGTATAACCCAAATGGGTAGAGACGTAAAAAATAATTCCTCTTCCTAAAATATTATTTATTCTGATACATCCAAGTGACTAATTGCGGCGAATAACATTATGTTCCTAATTAAGGCCCTCCCAGTACCTAGGTGAGCGGAGGTGTTTTAGCGATTCAAACCCTATCCCACTCCCTTCCACTCAGTCACCTGAATATCTCCCCAAAATATTATTAATAATGCATGTTTGTATTCATCCTCAATACCTGGGCTATTCTTGCCATCTCATATTGGGGAACTTATCAGCAACTAATACAACACTCAACACTCCCCTGCCCCTCACCACAAAAAAAAATGTGTATGGCCCTAGAATTTCTATTTCAACTTCCCACCATTGGGAATAGGATGAAGGTGAATTTTAAGAAGTTGCAGTATGGTATTTTCTTTGGAAGAAGATCAAAACACAATGGAGTTAAAAACTCACCCTAATGCTTTCAGTCGGGATGGAACCCCTGACTCAGAGTAGAGGCTACCATCCTTTCGATCTCACAGCTTTTGATCGCCATATACTTGCCAAGACCTCTAACAGGATCTATTTATATTGACGCTACTTGCCGTCTTTCAAACAGTGCGGATGAATGATTATCTATAGCCCTCGTTAGCTAAACAACTCCCAGAAAGTGTTTGATGTTTCTGCTAGATGCGTCACTAGCCAGGGTGTTTTCCTGCAGGTGTTGAAACGTTTGTGTTAAGATGACCTACTGGTGTTGCCTTGCTGTAATGTTTGCTGAATGTAACACTCAACTTGATATTATAGTATTGGCTGGCAGCGAATCTTTGTGGTTTTGACAAATGTATTTGGTCTAGGGAAAGGAACATAATGTTAACACTGGCCAGCTTTGAAAAGAAACAAAAGAATGAGGATATAAAAAAAACATGTTTCAATGAAGCTTTTTTTTAAACCCGATAGTAACAAAAAGATGTTATATGGAAAAATTCAGTAGAGTAAGTCTTCTTCTTACGCGGGTAATTAGTTCCAGTCTTACGACAGTCTGAGACATATATATATATGTGTGTGTGTGTGTGTGTGTTTCAAAAAATAATTAACGCTAAATGAGTTTTGATTGTAAAAAGAAAACATTGATAAAATTACTTGTACTCAAAGTAGAAACAAAGGAATTGGCGATGACAAATGACTAATATTAAATTTAAGATAATGCTTGATATACGCTTTGTAAGTATAAATACCTCAACTATCTATGTAATTTGAGGATCTATTATATTGAAAAATGCTCTCACAATAAAACATACCTTGTCACAAAAAGAGCTAGGGATAGTGGCTAAAGAAGTCTAGAGATTTTTGGATAGGCCAATAATTAATTAGATCTAAAGTGAAAAAACAGTTCCTTATCACATGGACTTAATTTATTATTGCGTTGTCAAGTTAGACATTTGAAGGGACAATGTGAAGATGGGCGTTGGTGCGAGAAATGAAGGCATCACTTCCTGGAGGCATATTGTAGTGGAAAGAAGGGAGGAGAACAATAGGTCTAGGCACTCTTTATGTTTGAAAATAAATAAATAAAACTAATGCGTAGTCTACTTTTAGTCCTTAACAAAGTCATACTGAAAGACAAGTTGTGGGGAATGAGTATTTGGAGTTTCAACACACACACACACACATGCCAAAATTAAATTTTATTAATGATGTACGAGGGAAGTTAGTAAATATGTCACAAATGGTTATAAAAAAAAGTGAGATGGGATTTTGAAATAACATTTATTATTAAATATCACAACCCTGAGCAATGTTGGGATGTTTGTTTTGATTTAGATAACTTTCTTGGACTTACGTGACTGAAAGCTCTGGCTTAGATATTATAATGTAACGAATTAGAGATAGTAAAGAGGAATGCTGACTACTCATAACAATTATACTCTAGTTGGGGAATAAAGGGGCCAAATAGAGTTTTATTTTGTGGTCATCGGGGTTGAGCCCGACGCTAGACCGTAGCAGATTAGATCTTCGGGTCATCTTTAGCGCGTGTGCTTGGAGGGAACCCGTCTATCCCAGGGTTCCGAGTTCGAGTTCTGTGGGGGCTCGCGAACCGTGTCAGTCATTCCATCAGTCTAATTATTTACGAGTAAGCCAGTTCTTACACGTACGCGTGCGTCCAATCTCTTATATTCCTTTTATACTTCATTTAACATCACATTTTGTAATATCTCTTAGTACTTTTATTAAACCAAAATTCGTAACCTTACGTACTATTTTTAACCCACACAATTACCTTGCCTATGACCTAACCCTTCCCACAAACTATCCTGACAGATCCAGCCCACAAGAGGGGGGGAGAGGGGCGGTGGTGACATAAATTTAAATTATTTATCGAAATAATCTTCATCAATATAAATACACTTATTCCATAATTTTACCTGAGAACATTAACACTGTATTCAATAATATATTATAACTCGCTTTGCTCGTTGTGGGCTCCGCCTTCAAACCCCCAGTGAGTGTAAGCTAATGTAATTCCAGCGTTGTTTTGAAAGTTGATTTATTTTTACAATTTTATGATTCTAGCTGTCCGATAAGTGTGTCAAAAAATTAGAAAATGAGGGGAAAATGTACAAAATTTACCTAAAATAAAAAAATCTAGCTCTGCTAGAATCCGTTTTTTGATAGGTCTTACCGTTTAGTCACAAGAGGCCTCCAAAGAAAGGTCCGCACCGACTTTAAAATTGCTCCGCCATTTTTATATTATTTTTTTTGTTTAAAAATGATTTTTTTTATATTTTTTGAATTTTAACGTCGGTTACAGGCTATAAGCTATAAGTTTGCCAAATTTAAAGTTTCTTGCTCATCTGAAAGTGGGTAAACATTAGTCAGTGAGGGAGTCAGCCATGTGGCTTTATAGTATAGTGGCATAGCTTGACTTGTTTTTAAACAGAAAACCTATTTTCTTACAAGCAATTTAAGTTTGTGACTATATTTGGAAAAAATTCGCTCAAATGGTAACGATATTGATTTCTAAACTTTCTAGAAGCACGTTCATCACAAGTACTAGTTTACAAATTTCCCTTACTTATGAAGCCAGGAGATAAAACTTTTCCGGTTCAGTTTGCAATCTGCGTTAGTGACCTTATTGTGTCAACGTGCTGTAAAACCTCAATAATTATATTAATAATACAGTCTGAAATAATTTGGAAATGAATTAGATTAATGCTTATGATCAATGTTATTCTTTATATTAATAAATAGATTCAATAAAGTGAAATACGGTGACCAAAATCAATATTAATATATAATTCACTCTAGAAAAAAAAGAGGAAGTATTTTTAAATATCTTAATGCCGAAAATAATATTACACCCTTGGTTCCCTATAACTCTGTGAGTTTGGCTCTTATTTTATGATAGAAGTCAAATTCGACAAAATTATAGTTTTCATTACAAATACAACGGTCAAGATTTCTTAGCATTTAAAAGTTACCTGATAGAAAGTAATTTTGGAATCCAAGATGACCTAGAGAGCACATGAATGCTTACATTTCCAAGGACATAGTTACAAGAAATGTTGCGTTTTAAAATTATTAAAAATAAAAAGAGCATCACAATAAAGTCAGTTGAAGAAGAGAGTTTGGAATCACTATCCACTACTGTCCGTCCAGATCATCCGATTATTATAAAAGAAGAATAATTAATGGAAGGAAGAACTTAAAATATGATATGTACTATCATTAGGGTAGAGAGGGAATGGTAAAAAACTTAGGTAAAAAATCTTCATTTCATCAAGTCAGGATTTTAGCCCCCCCGTCACCAACGAACCTGACACCGTAGTCTGCGTGTCCACTAAAACGGCTAATTCCAAGTCGAGCATGAAAATTCTCAAGTTTAAATTAATATTGACCACACCCGCTTCGGTGGCCGCATGCTCTAACGCGGTACTCTCGCAGTAGACTAGACTGTCAATGATGGAGAGGTTAAGGTTGGAATCTCAGTTTGGTGTACTGAAGAGGGTTTTTCAAATAGGTTTTTCACTCACTCTCCACGCAAATGTGGGTACACTTTATATAAATATAAAACTCCTAATCCCTAAAACCGTTAGCGTATAACCCGAACGGGTAGTAAGATGTGGTGCTAAAAAAAATTACTTACTAAGTTGGGAGCATGCTAGTAGGATTTTCTTGAACTTGAGAGACCCTCTTCATCCTGCTCCCTTGTATTATTATATATAGTTTTAATTGATCCCTTAACACAGTTTGAAACAAATACAACTAAATAAGCTTACTTATTAATAAAGTAATTACTTAATTAATTAATATTCTAACTTTCACGGTCATATGGTCTAAGGCGTCATTCTTATGTTATACTGGGCATAAGGTGACGGAGATATCGGGGTTCGAATCCATGGTTACGTGTACTGAGGATGGTTTTCCTAAATGATTTCCCACCATCCCTACACGCAATTTCGGGTACATTGCCTCTTAAATTGTACACTCCTCATCCCTATTCCACTAGCGTAGTTATTAATGTACTCGTATAACCTGAACGGGCATTAAGACGCGGGGGATAAAAGATAATTTGGCTATACATTAAACTATAAATAAATCAATCAATTCATTAAATTCTACTAAAACAAATCAAATTATTTTTAAAATAAATTATATTAAATTGTTAACTTAAATAAATCTATAATTCCATAGTAAGTTGAATTGCACACTTATCTTTTCAGTGTAAATTACATATCCTCTTTTCAAATCAAGTACGTCTTCCAGTAAACCTAATTTTTACAACTTACTTCACTTTATTTTAATGAAAGCGACAGGTGAAATCTGCATAACATACTTTAAAGCAAAATAAACACAATATATTAATAAAACATATTATTATTAGCACCGCGTCTTAGTAACGCTAGTGTGTAATGGTAGGGTGATTGTGAGATGAAATGGAGGACCTACAGTGTAGCATTGGACGTTATATGGGAGACGCAAAAAACAAAACAAATAGAAGAGACTTACTGCATTCGCCTGTCGACTGGGCCTGCGGGGAACAACGGCTCAAAACCTCCGGACGAACTTTCACTGACCTGGGAGAACAATACACTAAGAGCGCGTAATGACTGGCAAGCTCAGCGGACGCCCAGGGCTGGCTGCGCATGCGCAGTAACGAGTTCCCGTTACGAGAAGGTTCCCGAAGCTCAGCATGCCTGCATATTGTTCCATTTAAGTCCAGATTTATCCCACCCCTTCTCCTTTCGTCCTCTACTGAGTTTTGTATATATTCTGTTCTCTGTATCGATAACGACACAATTGGGCCTGTGTCATAGCAGGGATAACATAAGCTCC
>CABFVZ010003437.1:0-40464 GCA_902151445.1 Timema monikensis | reverse complement strand
TATGTCTGAGGATCATTGTGGGCGCACCTTGGTATGTCCGGAATGAGACTCTTCATCGTGACCTGGATATGCCTACCATCAAGGACCACTTCCGGAAACTGGCGCAGTCCTTCTACGCCAGACTTCCCGGTGCCACCAATCCTCTTATTCGGGGGTTTGGGAACTACGTCATCGACCCTGGTGGGTGCCATCGACGTCCCAAAGCCCTGCTCGGATAAGCGAGATGTGTCAACAGTGGTTTGGGAGGCTCTCACCCAGCCCCCCATAGAGTAGTGTCTCCGCACGTAACTCTAAAAACCCTTAGTCGGTTTCTCAATTTCTTATTCCCCCCTTTTTTACCCCCAATATTACTAATATTATGTAATCTCTGTTTCTTTGTTTCAGAACTTCGCGAAACGCAACAACCCGTTTTTAAATTTTTGCGAACCACACGGTGTGTCCAATTGGTCGGTACGTGTTGGAACTTGCTCTCGTGCTCCCCTTCTGGAAGCATCGGAGCATGCCTTTTGTCTGTGTCTGTGTCTGTGTCTGTCCTTAACCCTAGACCTCCAGGTCACTTAATTAATCATATTACTTAATCAACTTTAAAATATTTATCATTTTAAAATTTCTCAAGCACTAAAGAGTTTAAAAAAAATACAAAATCAAAAACTGTAATCATAAAAACATATGTTACTTTGCGTCTTGGCTCCGAAAATGATTTCTTAAAATTCCAAATACAGATAGGTTTATAAAAGGTGTAGGTCTTACTACCTTTTCAGGCTATACACGTATTTGATAATCACTGTAATAGGGTAGGGATGAGGAAGGAAGCATTTTAGAGGTTATCTACCCGCATTTGCGTGGAAGGAGAGTGGGAAACAGTTTTGGAAAAATAACCCTCAGTAGACCCGACCGGGATTCAAACCCGGATCTCCCCGTCGTCAGTAGTCTAATCTATTATGATCAGAGCGCGGGTTCCCCGAAGTCAATGATAGATCGCCATGGATGCTCTACTTTCCCCCACCACACGTGGATAAATTAGAACTCTACGCACACGTTTCTAGTATTCTACGTAATAAATTTCAAGAAATGACCATTGGTTTTGCATTATCATTAAAAAGGGCTTGTTATAAGTATTTTATATTGATCTTCTTCTTAAGTAAACAGCCCTAAGGTTGGTTTGATGGTATTTCTATCTACCCGGAGCCGGTCATGGACTTAACCCTTCAGATGGTTAGTGCTGCCTGTACTATCTGGTAGAAATTACATGTAGGCCTACTAGGGAAGTTCAGGAAGTGTGGTAGTTCCTCGTTGCCCTCCACACATAGTTTCTATGAACAAGCGCGAAAGAGCCTACCAATTTTGTTGTAAATGTATTTTCACATACCTTCCAGGGTTCTTTTACAGCACACAATCGACATGGGACCAACGGCTTTACTTCCCCCTCTCAAAGAAGTTGTGCTACGGATTTTTATCGCTCAATAAACGACCTCGGCTGGGTTTGAATCCATGAAAAGTGGATCCTAAGGCAAGCAATTATCCCAAAGACCACTGAGGTAGAGTGTATATTGATATCTAACATTAATTCAACACCCATCTAAAGTGATGGTCGGAGCTGTTTTTTCGGCTGCGATCCGAAATGTTCACAAGAGCTGAGAACGTTGTTTCGCAAAGTAAAGCTGTGGCAAATGGCATCAAGTACTTTATTGCGCTTTTGCAAACATCAGGGTTATCTAAAGAGACATGAAACAAAAAGTCCAACAATGGTACTGAAGGAAACAGCATCTACAATGTAGAAACAAAAGACAAATGAGTTGGTGCTCTTCAATAGACAGTTAGTTATCAGGCACTCACAGACACAAAACTTTTCGTGGACACCAGTTTGTAAACCTCTAGGATTTGCAAAATCACGTTCAGTGAGGCATATCTGACCGGCTCGCTTGCCCGCAACACTCTTATATTAATATCCGTCATGTAGTCATACACCCACACAAAAAGTTATAATTTAATTTTAGTGTTTATATAATTTCGAATAACCAAAAAAACACAGAACGATTTCAAGCCGAGTGTGGGAATATTTTTTTACTTATCAAATAAATAATGCTACTATTAATTCGCTAAGCTACATAGACACTAATATTTTAAAATATATTAATTATTATAAATGCATAGCTATGTTAGCGTTACATATGTGGACCCGTGGAATAAACGCCAGATTATTATGGTCTAGTTTGCTGGTGTCTGAAATATCAGGGTTCAAAATCCAGTCTGATGGTCATAGGTTAGTATTTTCCTATATGGTTTCCAACATTCCTCTAACTCCAATGCAGCTACATTTACTCTAAATTGTATCTTCCTCATCCCCTACTTTAGTAGGGTAGTAAGACACGCTTCAAAAACTAAAGTATGGAGTATATTTAAGCAAACCTGTTTCTATAGGCTGTGGCCCGTGGCATACCCCGAGTTTGTGAATAACTTTTGACTAATTTGAGTTTAAGACCACCGAAGTGGCTTGAAAAGAGTTAAACCCTCTCGTGACGCGCCTGCGTCGTGTATCGGCTGTGAAGATGAGTCCTCGTTTCCCCTTGCGGTGGCAGTGAGTTTCCCTCCACTCGTCACAGGCCGCACAAGCCGACAGTTGAGAGCGTCGTGACGCCGGGCGCCTGTCTGCACTCGGGGGAATTCACAGGTAGGACCCTCATTCCGCTCTTAGCTTTCCTGGATGGTTAAGTAAATACAGATCAATTTTCATAGAAAAAGCCTTATCTGACCTCTATAAAAGATACTAGATCTACTTTCACGTGCCTATGCATACGTCAAGTAATATAATCTTCAACTGTCACTCCTGACATATATTATCTAACTATAAAATAATACTAATATTATTGTAAAATGTTATTGCCACAAAAATACGTGTTTGTATTTTCTAAAAGGTTCTTACTTTGAAAGTGAGCTATAGATTCATAAATGCATCAATTGAAATAAAACAATTCTGTTCAATATTATTTTATTTTTGGATTTAAAGTTTAACTCTTCCAAATTAAGACTCTAAATATCTTGCCTCGGGTTTGATTTTCAGTATTTGCTTGAGCATCTATTATTTATTTGTAGTTTTTACTTGTTGAATGTTAACCAGGTAGAAAATTCTAGACGTTAGGATAAAGTATTTGAGTAAAGTGGACTACTAGTTTATATTTTTTAAATCAGTGAAGTTATGCTATGTTTGAAGTGCAATAAATAACATCAACATTTTAACAAAAGTGATACGAGAGTTGTTGTACCAAATATTTAAATTAGAGGAGAATACTAGATGATACTGAAGTGAGGATTAATTTAAAAAAGATGAAAGTTAGCGTTAGTTAATATTATACTCTAGTCCCCGTGAGTTAATGGTGTTGAAAGCATAGAGAAAGAAAAGGATACATTTCTCTATGGTTGAAAGTCACAGAAATTTAGGAAGGGTGAAAGTCACTTATATAAAGGGGGGGGAATAAAAGGTATAGTTATATTTGGGCGAATATAAACCAGTGTGAGTTAAGTGGGGTAAGAGGGGATGGAAACCAATTTGGGGGTAAGAGCGGATTAAAGTTAGTGAGTGCTTAGAAGGAATGAAAGTCACTGTAAATTTATGTTAAAAACATATAGATTGCTTTTTAAGGACATTATTTATATATTACCCGCTTCATTGGTCGTATGGTCCTACGCGCTACTCTTGCGTTAGACTAGACTGTCGAAGACTGGGAGATCGATGTTAAATCCCGTTCGGGTGAACTGAGGAGTGTTTTCCTAACTATTTTTCCACCCCCCTTTTATGAAATTGCGGGTGCACTTCATCTAAATTAAACCTTCCTAATTCCTAGCACATTAGTGTAACTAGTACAAAAATGCTACTAATACGCGGTGCTAAAAAAATATTTTTGATAAATGTATTCCTGTTGCCAGTATTAACCATTCTGAGGTTGTTCATTTGAGTCAAATATTATATTAATAACGTTAATTTCTGTAAAATTTAGTAGACACTATATACATTTGAAAAATCATAACTAACAAATCTCGTCAGAACAGTTCTAGTCCTTCAAAATAAATACTCTCCAAGATTATCTTCAATAATTCATTAATTTAATAGTAGAGTATACATTTATCACATTTGAGTGATTTATTATATTTTATAGCACTTATGCAACTGCAGGTACTATGGAGATAATACTATTTTCTTTCTTCCTTGACTACACTAAATGACAACCTATGAAGGAGCTGCTGGTGCTATGGAAGGAAATAGTATATTTATATCTTGGTTACACTAGGTGGCAACCTCTGAAGGAAGTGTAGGTTCAATGGAAGGACTATTATCATATTTCTTCCTTGGCTACACTAGATTACAACCTATGAATGAACTGCTGGTGCTATGGAGGGAATAATATCCTTATTCCCTGGCTACACTAGATTACAAACTCTGAAGGAACTGCAAGTATTTTGGAGGGAATATTATCTTATTTCTTCCTTGGCTAAACTAGATTACAACCTCTGAAGGAACTGTAGGTACTTTGTAGGTAAAACAATCTTATTTCTTCCTTGTCTAATATAGGTTACAAACTCTGAGGAAATTGAAGGTGTTATGTATGAACTATTATTATCATTCTCTCACTTGGTGCTTTCCAGAGTTGCAAATTGTTATATCTGTAGAAATGCAAAACATGCCAGCTGAATGGCAACCCTGTGACCCCACACCAAGTCTGCACTTCCCTTTAGAGGTTGTAACTAAATTGTAGTCTCCTAACTATGTAGTTCTCAGTAACATAACTAACACATAAATTCCCCTCCACTCTTGTTGTAGTAACGGGTGATGCCTACTCGGCTGACATTAGAATCTACAACGGTTTCCTCCAACTCCAAAGTGGCTCGAAGGTTTCGCAGGGTACGTCTTCCCTTCATCAACAAGACAGGT
The DNA here is from genome assembly GCA_902151445.1 of Timema monikensis. Classification (NCBI taxonomy): domain Eukaryota; kingdom Metazoa; phylum Arthropoda; class Insecta; order Phasmatodea; family Timematidae; genus Timema; species Timema monikensis. The sequence continues at coordinate 35,537 of CABFVZ010003437.1, read as the reverse complement.
AGTGTTCATATTGTATTGTTTATTGTAATCATCTAAAATATTAGGTAGTTTGTTTGGATAAAGGATTCACTACTTTTATATGTTTTAAAATAATATATAATAAATCAAATACGTATAATACATAGGTCTCCGTCATGTCATCAACTGTCAGACTTTAGTAGGGGTGGAGGGGAAATACAAGTTTCGATGGTCGAATGGTCTCTAAGCGCTAAAGCATCACTCTCGCAATATACTGGGATCTCGATAACGTAGAGGTCGAGGTTCGAATACCTTTTGGGTGTACTGAGGGTGAATTTTCCTAGATGGTTTTTCACTTTCTCTCTCTCCACGAAAATGTGGGTACACTTCCTCAAAATTCAACTTTCCTCAGCCCTAGTTCATTATCTTAATTAGCATATATATATGTATAGCACGAACGGGTAGTAAGACGTGGTAGCATAATAAAAGTAGAAATAAACTTTTTTCAGTACCTATTCAAACCCTTTTTATCGTCCAACATTGATTACATTACACTATTTCATTAGTATTTTATATATATAAGACTTAACTCATGAACACCTGAAAGTAAATATAGTAATTTTACTATCTGACTGATAAGGTTCTTCCTATGATATTGAATTATTATTATTATTTGTTCTGTCTTACGACAGATCCATTCATTTTATCAGTGAACTTAGTCCGCCAATGCACCCGGTCCTCTGCCTTCTCCTTCAGCTCCCAGAGTTGTATTCTTTCCTTTGAGTCATCTAATATTGGATTGTAACAACATTATTGTTTGTTTCTAGCAATCACGAAATATTATAGTTTGATAAACACATACACATCCTTGAACCACAACCAACAAAAAATCTATAAAAGTGTACAGTATATCAATAATTACACATAATTTAAAAAACTGCAATGTCGTGTAGTATAGGTCTATAAATATATCGCAACTTTGTTTAATGGTTGTCATGACGGATAAAACAAGTTGAATTGTCGTGATTGGTGTGAGGCTAGATTGCACTGAGAACTTTATTTCAGAGAAATCCTAAGGGAGCTCGGGGCTATGCCTGGTACAAGGGATGGCAAGAAATATTTTTTAATATTAAATCTCTCCAAGCAATTTAAAAAGTATTTTTACTAACTACTTTTTTTACACGGTTCACGATGGTTACTCCTGACTACCGTGGCACCACGAAGAGTTACATTGTCTGGATTGAGCCCGTGCGGTAAGGGGTTGGAATCCTGGAGGATTGGACGGGGCGTGAGTGTTAACTATGGAATGAGGTTAACAATTTAACATCTATATTTTGTCTACAACATTCTAGCCTACTACACTGGCTATATAAATAGCACGGTCCATCGAAGCGAGGGTGGTCGCGACGCAGATTGAACCTCGCGAGCTAACTAAAGTACCCAGAGTTCGACTCCATGCTGTGGTAACGACGGGATCGCAGTTTGTCTATCACATATACTCCTCAATGTTTGTTTTTTGTGAGTTTCAGATTTCTATCTTAGGGCAGTGCCTCTCTTATGCTGAGGTGAAGCGGCGCTCCTATTAATTCCATGTCGACTTCGGTAATTTTGGGGTAAATTGCTCGCCTAAGGACCCGATGTTTTTTCTTGAACAATAAAAATCCGTAGCACAACTTTCTTCGTAGGGGAAGTAAAGCCCTCAGTCCCATTTCGATTGTGGCATGTAAAAGAACCCTTTAATGTATGTGAACACACCCTTTCCAGCAAAATTAACAGGCCCTTTCGCCCTTGTTCATAGAAATTATCATGTGCTGATATAATCAATCGGTTCAGAAAGTGCACATTAAATACTTCAAATAAATAACAAGTTTTAACTAAAAAAAATACTTGTAACTTGCTGATCTCGATAATTCCATCAAGTATGGTATCTCTATCAATCGCACGATGTTCGCTTGTCCACAAGAACACTATTTTCAGCAGGATCCTAGCACGACACTGTTTTATTTACAAGGAAATGTACAGTACAAGCAGGGATTAACATTTTGCCAGAATGAACTTTTAATTAATATGCTCTTACATTTTAAATATAATTGGGTTTGAAGGTATTATTAAATTTGAAAAAGGCTTCAATAAGACTAGTAGTTGAGGAGGAATACCAACATAAAATTATTAATAATAGCTTCTAGAGGGTTTAAACTGCCACAAATCTGTCCCTCACAAAAGGCTCTGGTCTATGAAAAAAAAACTCCACACTCGTTCATATGTATATATCATAAAGACATAACTATCTTACTTTCCTATATAATTTGTCGACATATGTTTGAAGATCGTACCTTTAACAAAGTGAATTACCAAGCGAATGTTAAAAGTTTGCCAAGCGAATGTTAAAAGTTTGCCAAGCGAATGTATTATTCACACCGTTAGGGCACCCTTAATGTCAAAAGCTCGAACTTGATGACGGTCCTCCAGTTGATGCTGACCTGCCCTCGTCTCTGAATGTACTCCAAAAGAGAGTGTAATTCAATAACGCCCCTTGTGAAGGGGGAAATTTGTTTGTGGGACAGTGATCATTAGCCTTGACGGTCGATGCGACTACATTATCCCATGATATCATATTTCGTCCACTTGAAGAGAGTGCATTCATCAGAAACCTTTCATCGCACACTCACTGATTGAAATATGAACTATTCCGCTCTGTGGTCATAACATCAAGATGGCGCGGTTAAGAGCTTGTCTCATCCTACGAATAAATCTTACAGTCCAGTTTTCACAGGAAGAACCATCTTATTATATATATATATATAAATTTAGCACCACGTCTTACTATTTACTTGGGTTATACACTTATGTACTAATTACTTTAATATACTAGAGTTTAGGAAGGTGGAAAGCCGATCAGGAAACCCCCCCTCCCCCCTCCTTTCACTCAGTACATCCAACGGGGATTAGAGCTCATATCTCCCCGTCATCGGCAGTCCAGTCTATTGCAAAAGTTACGTCTTTGACCGGTGACATTCAACCTTATTTGTTCGTGTACCCCCAAGATATAACTTATCTTCAACTTTGTACCCCTAAATTTTTTGGTGCATAAAGCAAGCTACACACATTCTATAATTTACATCTAAAATAAAGTATAAAATAATAAGTATGTTTACCGTATTTGTGTATAATTTCAAAACTTTACGTACCCCCTAAGATTTCTTCAAGTACCGCCGGGTCTACGCGTACAACAGGTTGAATGCCATTGCCTTAGATAATGTGGCCACCGAGGCTTTTATCTGACAGCTATAGACGTTACCAGATCTACTCTCACGCATTCATACGTCAAGTCATATTTTATTCAGCTGTTATTTTTGATAGATATTATCCATACTTATAAGATAAGGCCTATATTAAAATGTTATCAATGTTAAGCGGTAGCAAATATGTATTATTTTAAAGACATTATTTTATGAAAATTGGATGGATAGGAAATAAAGCCCGAACCAGGTGTCACATCGTGGTACGGTGTTCCTTATTCTACTTAAGAAAACAGTTAAGGTAAGTCCAGCAACATTTTTTTACCATTTAAAAAAATGGGAAAATAATTATTTTAAAACGAGCCAAATTTTGCTATTGTCAAGTGAAGAATAGATAAAACTGCACTTCAAGACGTATTTTTGTTCAAGTGTAAAAATTGTTGGTACATATAGTTTCCTGGTTATTTTGAACTCTTTTTTTTAGCACCGCACCTTACTATCCGCTCGGGTTATACGTGTATGTATTATTTACTTTAATGGTTTTAGGAATCAGGAAGGGTATATTTAAAGGAAGTATACCGGCATTTGCGTGAAGGAAGAGTGGAAAGCCATTTTGGAAAAAAAAAATCAGTACACGTGACCTATATTCGAACCTCAATCTCCCCATCATCGACAGTTTGGTCTACTACAATAGTAGCACCTTAGACCATGCGGCCACCAAAACGGGTAGCTATGTGTGTTCAATATTAGTATAAAATTATGAGTCTGAAGGTTATAAAGTAGTAGACAAATCTTAGGAACTATATTTGTTCAAATACATCCGGATATTTAAACTAATCGGATAAAGATTAGGAGAGCTCTCTAGAATAAATATACCTTTATTGGTGTGAAGAGATGATGGGAAACTCGTTTAGGATTCCGAACCGCCAATCTACTTTTCATCGACAAACCAGACAATACGAGACTGAAGACTTTGTTTGCATGCCCACCCAATGTTGATTTGATTCGAGCCGAGGTAGAACCATTATTGTGTGGGTTTTGTCCTCTTACTCGGGCTAGAAATTGGCTGCATTGATTCACACTTTAAGTCAACATTTGGATATGGTTTAGTGTTTAGATTGCATTCTGCTGTTTGCTATTGTGTTTTTGGTGGGTCTTAATTAATAATGATTGCTTCCAGTGGTGCACCTAGAAATTTACATTTGGTGGGACATACAATCGAGACTGAGATCATGAAACAATTTCGAGGGAAAGTGTGGTTTAGGGTACACAGTCCTCCTCTACCAGCAGGAGTACGAGCAAAGGTTTGACTAAATGCCCTCTAAAAGAAATGTGGGGTTATTTATACGATAACTCTGGGTAACCGTTTTATAAAATCGTAAGTTCTGTAAATTAATTTGTAACTTTATCATGTAGGGTAATTATTGTAATTATGAACACTTTCTACCTCGAGGTGAATTTTGGCTTTTTATATGCCTGTGAACCCAAACATGTGAGTCATCCAATCCTTTCTGTCCGCTCATCTGTCTGCCTGTCTTTGGCCACAGATCTGAAATGGTTTAATGTATTTAATTTAAACTGGATATTTGGATGTTGTATGGTATTACCTCAGTTGCTTGTATTTTTAAAAGTTTGGTTCTAAATCTAATACTGATAACTGAATTTTGAAAATTGTTACACCGTTGTTACAATATTACAGAGACATAAGGAACATCTCGTTACACCAAAGAGCATATATAACAATCAACTCCCAATCTCCCAGACCTCCAAACAAAAATATATAAATATATATATATATTTAATATTACAGAAACCATTGGTTTTATAAAAATATAATTAGAACAAAAGTTTTTTTTATTTTCAATAATAATAGCACTGATATGATATCTCAAAAAGCCGCGAATAAATTACCAAAATTGTAGATATCCTCTTATGTAAAGTACTCTATTAATAATTTTACCGAAAAAATTGGATGAGATATTTGTTTTTAATGTTAAACAGTGCCTGAATACAAATTTTAATCAAAATCGTTTGAACGTATTTTGAGAGAATCAATTTTTCTCTCTTTTCTTCCCAAAGTAAGCTACTGTTAATTTTAGGTTTAGATAGCTGATAAAAAAGACTCTAGGGAACCTTATTAAAACCATAATTACCAAGTTTTAATCCTAATTGGTAAAAGTGTTTCGGCTCAAGGCCGAGATACAGATATACGGCATCGAGAAAACCATCTTTTTCCGGGTTCAGGGGATCATGAAACGTTGACATTCATTAAAATCTAAAATGCTACTTTTTTTTCACGTTAACATCACTTCCTCTCTCTGAGGAGTCACAATAAAAAAAAAAAAGCAAATTTTAAACATAACTATTTTAAAAAAACTTTCTATATTTAAAATGGAGATATAGAGGCCGCGTGAAAAGGTCATTGTTTATGCAGTTTTTATATCAAAACTTTTTTGACAAAAATAAATCAAATGTTGCTTCGCTACAAACATAGAGCTTAATTTTCTTCACATGGTGACATCATCAGTTGTTGAATATCTGTCATGAGCATATTGGCATTATATAAAAAAACTTTTAAATGAATATAAAAAGTTGCCATTGAATTCCAGAACATCCTTGACGTATAGTCAAGAACTGTTAAGGTCACAATGTGAATAAAATTAAACTCTACGTTTGTAATGAAGCAAATTTGATCCATTTTGACCGAGACAGTTTTGATTTAAGAAAAACTGCGAAAAACCCTTACCTTTTCTCACGTGCTCTACATCCCCAACTTAAATAAACTCAATTTATCCAGTTAAGGGTAAAACAATATTCTGTTTACCTTAAAATCTTGATAAATTACATGATAGAATTATCTCTTAAGCTTTATACTTTTTTCGGTAAGCAGTGTACAGTACATTAATGGACACTTGACTCTGCTGATGAAAATAATTTGCAATTTGGTCAAATATAGATATTTAAACTAATAGTAATCAAGTTATATTCATACCAAACATAATATTTTATTTTTTAGCTTTATTAAAAGTGCTCGAAACAGAATAAAAGAGGCTGTGATTGAGTGTGCGAAAGATGTGTGTGGATCTGTGATGGTGGGAAATTTAAAAAGCGATGCATGGTGAAAGAAGCGGTGAGAGGAAAGAAATAAATAGTACGGAACTCCGCACGGACTTTCTCGCTCTATTGTTTAAAACTGAAGATATTTACACAAAACTTGTAATATTTGTGAAACGAAATAATATACACTAACAAACCTAAGCATAAATTGCACTATACTTATGTAAAACTTTTTTTTTAGTCCTGGTTTTAAATTTTATAATTTTATTTTTAAAGAATTAAGGTCCTCATTTGTATGTTTATACCAATAAAAAAGAAAGATCAATATTGGGTCCACAAGGATCAACACTTCGTATTAAATTTTCGACTTCCGGCTAAAATTTTCGACATTTTATTTGTGGCCTACACATATTATGGTTATCGCATTTTTATTAAATTCCTCATTTATAAATATTGACTATTGAGTCTAAAATGGAGATAGATCATTGTTGTACAAACATTTCTCCTCAGAGGTTTAAGGAAAAACAACATAAATTTTTTGAGAAACTATCTTATTAAAACTTAAGTAGTATCTCTTTACAACTAAAGCTCACAAAATTGTATTAATATATTTGCCAATATCTCAGAAACTGTTGGTTTTATAAAAATATATTTCATATAAAAGTTTTTGTTTGTTTTTAATAGTACTACAATTTTGCAATGAAAAGTTATTTAGTATATCAAATAGTTGCGGAGATACGGAAGTTTCTGATCCTGTAAAGTACCCTAAATTCATTTTCATAGGAAAATGAAAATAGCCAGATTATTTATAATCTTAACCAACGCTTAGACACGAATTTTAATAAAAATATTTAGAGCCGATTTTGAGAAAATAGATTTTTTCTCTTTTTCCCTTTATTAAACTAGTATTAATTTTAAGTTCAAACAGACACACAGACAGCGTTGCCAAGACCATTTTTTCGGGTTCCGGGGTAGGGGTCATGAGACGTCGACATCCATCAAAATTTCAGGTTAAACTTTTTTTTTACGGTCACAATAGTTTTACCTTTTGTATTCGAAAAGTTAAAGAATATATATATATGCGTGTAGCTTTAAAGTTATTGGTTTTTATAAAAATATGCTTCAAATAATATATTTGTATTATAAATAGATATACATATTTGTAATGATAAATAATTTCATATTTCAAATAGTTTAGGAGATATTTGAAAAAATATAATTTAAGCATCATACCGGAGCCCTTAAATTCATTTTGCCGAAATATTGAGAGTAAGCATTTTGTTTAGAATATTTATAAATGTTTAGAAATGAAATTTAATCAAAATCGTTAAGCCAATTTTGAGAAAATCAACTTTTTCTCTTGTTGCCTTTCGGTAAACTACCCTTAATTTTAGGGTTGGATATCCACTTACAAAAATCTCTCTGGGCAACCCTATGAAAACCCTAGATACCAAGTTTTAGCCTGATCAGTAAAATAATGTAGGCTCTACTTGGAGGTACAAACAGACAGCCAAACTGAAATTCAAACACCACTTTTTCGGATTCGGGGGTCATGAAACGTCGACATTCATCAAAATCTTGAGTTAGATTTTTTTGACGATCACAATACTTGTTCTACCTGTAAGATATCGATAAAGTAAAAAGGATATAAATGAATCATTGCTGAGTGAAACAGAACGTAAGAGGTTGTGGGACATAACTATACAAAGAGAAAAATATTAATGCAAAGCAATAGTAAAGAAGAGGAGCAAATGAAATTAAAGGAAGGAGAAAGAATGCAGAATTATTTTGAAGGAAATAGAAGCTCTTCTGAAAGGGGGTAGAGAGAGCAAAACGAGGAGTACAAGGAAATAATTTGGCATTCGTAATAAACTTGGTGAGATGATCTAGGATGAAAACAGTAAAATAGAGTGATGGAGGAAGTATTTTGAGCAATTGTATGGCGGAAACCTAGAGAAAGTAGCAGAAAATAGGGAAAATATTATGAGGGAACGAAGCTGAAAGGTTAAAAGCTATAAAAGTGATGAAGAATGGCAAAGCTGCGGGTATATATGGGATTACCCGTTAAATGCTTAATGGTAGGGGCATGGTACAACTTGCCAGACTGTGTGAGTTGTTCAATGTGTTGGTGAGATTTTGAACGTTCCTAATGACTGTAAGAATGCTATCACTGTTCCTTTGCACAAAGCAAAGGCAGAAAGCGTGAATGTAAGAATTATAAGGAAATTAGATTGTTGACTATTCAAGGAACAGTCTTAATTGAGATGGTGCGTGAAAAAACTGTGGACCAGATTTGGGGTGTGTTTTCATGCCAGGCGGATTTTGAATGGACCAGATATTTTCATTGTAACAATTGATTAAGAAATGTATGGCAGTAAGGAATAAATTTGATTGTGCATTCATTGATCAGAATAATGCTTGCCATATAGCTAGGGGGTCAGCCAATTATCAAAACCCCTTAGATCAATAATCATAATACCACCAGATAACTAAAGGTATATAATATTTTAATGTCATACTAATTGTAATACAAAAAAATACGCAACGCAATACAAGAAAGGTGTAATTAAGTTTCTTTAAAATATATATTTAAATTAAAGATTAGGTTGTACAGACTATAGTCATTTGGGAACTACGTGATAGAATTGCTTTCTATGCACTTCCCTAGCCAAAGTTGATATTTTGAGTCCTTAAGTCCACAGTGAGCAAACAGTGGAAATAACCATAGTTACATGTTCTTCCACTAAATGATAGTTTCACCATTTGTACTGCGTGGCCAGAAACTTCCACAGATAAACAAGGGGAGTATAAAAACCTCCTATATCTGGAAGTCGGGGCGCTCTTCTTTGATAACTATCACACTGATTGTATGAAGTAGTACTCGCTGGATAGTTATTCTTATAAACCACGTACTTGTAATATAATTTTGTTACTAATTAATAAAAATTTAACATCTTACCTCTTCATCATCAACATCTGATCATTTCTTCGAGTATATAAGTTCCTATCAAGGATTTGGAGTTGAAACGAGCCTAATAGTTCCCTACCTCTAGTTCCCATACCTGAGGGATATGACACGCTTACGATCAGGTAAATAGGATTAGGTTATGGAATGTTCTGAGAGAGTATGGTGGGGATGCATGGTTAGTAAATGCATTTATGGTGGTTTATGATGAGAATAAATCATGACTTATGATTGATGGAGCCTTGAGCTAATGGTTTGACATTTAACAGGGTGTTAGACAAGGCTGTGCTATATCTTCATGGTTGTTTAATGTATTTATGGCCAATTGTATGAGGGATGCTTTTGAGGACGTGGTTGGTGTGAAATGGACAATGTGAATGTGAGCGTCATGCTATATTCAGACGATGCACTATTAATGTTTGAGAATGAAAGTGACTTGCAGTACATTAAACTGTTTGAATGAGATGGTAGGCATAATAGATTTTCGTATAAATGTATCCAAAACTAAGTTGATAGTTTTTGATAAGAATGGATCAGGAAATGATTGTCAGCTTAGTATACTTGTAAAATTGTTGAAACAAGTGATTTAGTTTGTGTATCTGGGCAGAATGTTCTATAAAAATGAAAGGACAGATGGTGAAATTGACAGATGGGTGAATGCATCTCGGAGAATAGTTGGTTGTATGTGGACTATTGCAAAGAATGAAGTATTATCGAAAGAGTAAACGATGCCAATATTTGAAAGTGTGTTGACACAAACATTTCTGCATGGATGGGAATGTAGGTTTGTCAGGAGAAACATAAGAGCAAGGTTAATGTGGTTAGAATGATATATATATATATATATATATATATATATATATATAAGAAATGCACGTGGAAAAATTCGTGTAGGCATAGTCAGTAATGAGTGGCTGCTGAAGCAGTTTGGTTTGAAAGGGAATTCAAAAAGTAAATATGAAAGAAGCGTTTTACGTTAATTTGGTCATGTTGAGAGGATGAGTGTGGATCGAGTGACGAAACAAATATATGAAGGTAGAGTGTGGGGATCAAAAGAATGGGGTAGGCCATGTAAGACGCGGATAAATTTAGTAGACAAATGTGTGAAAAAGAGAAACATTAAAACTTGTAAGAATAAAAGAACATGTATGACTCGGTGTATGGATGTTGTTGAAGCAAAGGGAGAATTCAAGGATAGGGAAGTGTGGAGAAAGTTAGCGATAGTGGATTAATTACGGAGTGGTTGATTTTTGAGTTATATGCACAGTTCCTTGCCTACTTAAAATAAGAACGTTGCAAACTTGTGAACTTTTTTTTTTTTAGATAGTTGTTTGAGTGTAGTTAAAAAACTTTATAATAAACCATTACTCTCTCCGAAAAATTATATACTGGTATCTTGTTTAGATTGGGTAGTTAGCTATATTAGTTTGATTTATGCTAAATTATATAACTTAGGTGTTTTAAGTCCCTATATTATATATATATAAAATCGATTGTTTTGTTTTTTTAATTTTGGCTTATTCTGTTCACATTTTAAATTTTGTTATGCTTATTTCAATGTATGTAACTAAATACAAGACTTGCACACTTCTATTATTAAGTTGTTACATATTATAATATCAATTGGGACCTGTTGTTATAGTACTAGTTTAAGCTAGGACTGAGTCTTCTTATCATAGTTGCCAGTGCAGCTTTCCTCTAAACAGCTGGCAGCGTCGCTTTTATCTACTGCTATTTTTAATTTTTATTTCACAAAATATTTACTTCTCTCTTGTAGAAAGTTTATTTTTGCGTTTAACCTGAAAATCAACACATGTGGCCACTATATAAAAAAAAATCAAACTATAAACACTTTAGCGCTCGTTGGGGGGGCCCACAATATTATTTCATCCCCACCTTAGCACACCATTTCTTATTTCAAACAACAACGCACACACAGATTTCTGGAATGCCATCATGGTTGCTTAAGGTTTTCATGACTATAAAATAATGTTTTAGCAAATAAATTAACACAATTATCAATAGATACTTAGGGATTCATTTTCAATCCATATTAAAAAAGGATATTATTGAATTGTAAACTAAATTTAAACTCTTAATCTGTATAAAATATTTTAAAGATGTCTCTATATATATAAAAGTGATAGCCCTGACTCACTCACTCACTCACTCATCACTAATTCTCACACTTCCCACAAAGCTAGAGGGCTGAAATCTCACACGGTTGTTCCTTATAAGCTAATTAGAAAAAGTAAAGAGGTTTCATCTCGATGTTTTGTGATTAAGGGGGTGAAATCGGGGGGCCCACCCTAATCAACAATAATGATTTTTAAGCGTTTAGAGGGTAATAATCCTATAGGTTTGTTCTAATAATGTTTTCGAAAAAAAATAGCGACTATTTTTAACCCTATAGATGCTTCTAAGGGGTGGGAAAAAGTAAATACAGACAATTAATTAAAATATGTAGTTACGTTTTAATATGCAACTCCAAGAGACTGTAGAAATCTGTAGTTTATATTTTGCTGAATTTTGTGGTGTTTGTAGTGTTTGTGTGAGTGAGAAGGCCCGGCCCAGGGTGGTGTGTGGTGGTGTTGGATGGGGGGAGACCTGTTCAGCCCAGACGCTCTCAGCTGATAACGCCCCAGGCAGTAGGCAAGCGGGCCTGCCGAAAATAAAACTCCCCATGAGAAACGATACATGGTCACCTCCTCGCGCTGTTTCTCGGGCAGCGCTAAGAACTATACCATTAAGCTTCAAACAAAGATTCCTCATTTTCATCCAAAAATAAATAATAACACAATATTCCGTGGGAAGAACGGGGATTCCGCTAGTATGTTTGTAAAGGACATCTTAGAAAATAGATTCGTGCTTCCGCTCATGGTCTTATCATGACAATACTCCGCCACTGAGCTATCAAGTTTCATTCCGTTCCCTAGGTCACAATATAATCAATATTTTAGGTCAGAAACTAGTATGGGCATGGTAGATTGTCAGCATTTAAGTAGACATGGCAAAAATATCCATTATGACTCAATGGCAGCTTTTTTACTGCTGAATTGTACAAGTTTTTTTTTAAAAGGTTGTTGCATTTCAAACACTTTTGTGAATGGCTCATGATCCAGGTCAAATATTAATTTAATTTTATGATTAAAAACATATTCAAATTGATTTCAAGTTGTTTTTTTAACTAAACCTTATTTTGTATTTACTGACTCTAAAAATAAATTACTACACATTTCTGAACTTATTATTTTATTTAATGATTTTAAAGGTCTAATCTCTTAAAAATCATATCGTTTTCAAGATATAGCTTAAGTTCTTACTTTTTTAAATGCCGGACGTAATCTGCTTCCTTGGCAACATTTTTTCCAAATGTAAAAGCTTATTTTAATCATATGTCCGTTCTGTTTGACCTTTCGCACATCCTCTGTTTAATCTAGTAAACTAGCCAAAGAAGTGTTAATAGTGACGTCTTACAGTGATTACAAACACAATGCATGAGTTTCAAATTTGTTGTGGGCTTTCATATGGATAAAAACTTCAATTTGATTAAATAGTAATAGCAATCAGAACTAACAAATTTTATATAAGTAAAAATGCACTAAGTTATAAAATAAAACTGTTAAAAGTTATATATTAAAATACTTCCTACCATTTCCTTAAGTGCCCAACCCAATCAAACCACTTATGATCATAAACGTTGAGGTGTTAGACTTAAAAATTAGAATAATGAAACAATACAAAGTTCGGTCAACCTTATGTCGTACACCCAGCTAAGAACAGTCGTATTAGGTCACATGGGACACCCACCCAGTGGAGGGCAGTCTCTCAAGTTCACAACCTGTCATCACCATGAGGGCTAGGACCCGGTAAAGAACAGTATGGAAAAGTCACAATATTTCACCACCCATAGACGTGCACCCAGTATGACATTCTCACACGGTTACAAACTGTCCCCATCCTTAGACGAGCACCCTATATAAGACATTCTCACACGGTTACAAACTGTCCCCATCCTTAGACGAGCACCCTATATAAGACATTCTCACACGGTCACACACTGTCCACAAACATGTACGTATACCCAGTAGAAGACAGTTTCAAGGTCACAAACTGTCACCATCCATGGACGTTCACCCAGTATAATACAGTATTACACGGTCACACACAGTCCACAAACATGTACGTGTACCCAGCAAAAGACAGTCTTACAAGGTCGCAAACTGTCACCATCCATGGACGCGCAATTAGTAGGAGACAGTCTCACAAGGTCACAATTTAAGCTTTATAAAATAAGCTATGCCTCCTTTCTTTACTCCATATTCTCCCTTGCTACTATTATTAGTTCTGCTACAATCGTAAAACGGGCGTGAAGGATGTTCGTGTTTGTTGAACTCCGTAGGAAACGTTTACACTGTCATATTTCACATCTTTCCCGGTACTTTGGGAGTAGTAAGGTGATGAGTAACATTTTAACTCCGTTGACATTTACATCATAATCTCTGACTTCCGTCGATAAATCGTTTACAACCAAGAGTACTGGGTTCAACAATATTCATGTTTGTTGGTATGTATCAAACCATTTCACAGATTTTATTTACATTATAAATGAAAATGAAAATTATAGTTTGTAAAAAAAAATTGAACTAATATTTGTAATTTGTGTTCTTATTCAAAATACTAGTCCAGTTAAAGCAATATATGGATTAAAGTTTGAAACCATTCAATTAAATCCGGCAGATGATGTAGCATGCTTGATACCCGTCCGTACCAGTGATCAAAAACTAAAAGGCGTCAGTCTCACAATATATTACTTTGCAAATTCTGGTTTGTTCAAGCTTCAAATCTCGGACGAGGGAATTATATATATATATATATCTTTTACCGCCCCAAATTCCCTCGTCCGAGATTTGAAGCTTGAACAAACCAGAATTTGCAAAGTAATATATTGTGAGACTGACGCCTTTTAGTTTTAAATATATATATATATATATATATATATGTGTGTGTGTATGTATATCCCTTGACCTTGATTCTATAGATATATTTGTTCATCTCAATTCATTGNTATATATATATATATATATATAGAGCAAATCACTATCACAATCTAATGCGGATGCAATATCAATAGAACATTTTCCTCATCCCTATCCTAAAAATCAAACCACTAATTGTCTTGGTCTTAAATAAAATAGTTTAAAAAAATACTTTATTTACTCTAACACAAGAGAAAATTTATATGGGATTGTTTTCCACTTTTCACGGGTCATTTTCACTACAGTTTTTCCATCTTCACACTAAGATAGAGCGGATGCATTTATTTTAATTTACCTTCACTTCATAACTCCTACGTTTTGGCTTAAATTAAGTTTTTATCCACCATTAAGTCAAACTTATCAAGAAACTCTATACATCACCTCTCCATACGAGTGGTGCATAACTTAGTTTATTATTATTATTATTTCCTACGAATCCTGTCCATTCATTTAGTATAATTTGAGTATGAGAGTATTCGAAAATTCTAGTTCGAGTCAACTTTTAGTACTTAGATGCTCGAATTCGACTAGAAGATTTTTACAAAACTCGAAAAATTTGAGTTATCAGAATTTTACATCTTTTTCTCGAAAATTTCCAGTTTGATTAATTTGATTTAATTTAGGATATAATTTCATAACAAATAAAGTCCATCAAATTTAATTTCGTCCGATTAAAAAATGTACAGTTAAATTAAATTTATTTAAAAATTCTAATTTGTATAATAATACATTTTCTCACCAAAAAAAATCTAAAAATAATAATATATTTTAAATTTGTTATGGTCTATCCATGTATCTGTTAGACTACAGAAATTTAACTTGAAATATTTATTGTATAAATAATGCTATATGCTAATCGAACTCTTAAAATACTCGATAGTTTCATTCAAACTCAACTCAAACTCGACTCGAAGTTATAAATACCTAATCGCACACCCCTGATAATTTTTCACGGTCAGCATTGATAACACCCGATTTGATGGCCACATGATCTAACGCGCTAATCTTGAAGTAGACTATACTGCCGATGATGTGGAGATTAAGGTTCGAATCTCGGCCGGGTGTACTGAGGGTGATTTTTCCTAAATGACTTTCCACACTTCCTCCATGTATATGTGGGCACATTTATTTTATATATAATCTTCCCAATCCCTAAAACCATTAATGTAATTAGTACATAAGCGTATAACCCAAATGGTTAGAAAGATGTGGTGCTAAATACATTTAAAAAAAAGTATTGATGACATTTTACTATATATCGAGTGCTATTTTATAGGTATTGGTAATACCTATTAAACGTGACAGCTGCAGGTCACATGACCTGATGTATGAACACGTGAAAGTAGATATTCATACTATTACTATATATTAATATTATAAAGAGGAAAGATTTGATTTTTTTTTTTTGTTTGTAATGGATAAACTTAAAAACTACTGGACCGATTTTAAAAATTATTTCACCAATATAAAGCTACATTATCAGCGAGTAGCATAGGCTATATTTTATTTTGAAAATTTAATTTATTCCTCATAAAAATGTCGATAGTATATTATATAGTCGTTGGAAAAAAAAAGTTGTTGAAGGGAAAGTGGGGTTGGTGAAGGGGGCGGTGGGGTGGGTTAGGAAAGAGGAATGAGATGAAAATAGGAGGGAGGATAAAAAGAGGGAGGGGACTATACAGTGATGGTAGGACTGTATTTAAAAAAAGAAGTAAAAAATAGTTTTGTTTTTATATTGACATGATGGATGATTTGAATCTTTGTTTTACAGGATTCTTTACAATATTTTTTTACGTGGAAGGAGGCTAGTAATATATATTCCAGCATTACAATATGGTTCTTTCTTTGAAAATTGTAAATACATATATATGAAACGTAACTAAACTATGTCCATTGATCATTTAAGAAACAATACCTCTCTGCTAAAATAACAATAAAATTGTACCAGAGAAATGAATGCATTTTCTACTATACTGGAAAGAATTGAAAAGTACAAAATCGGAATTGGTACAACTAAGGATTATGTTAGAAATGAATAACTCGGCGTTTATGAATTACGAAAAGTACATTATTATTATTGTTTAGAGGCCCATCGACACAATGAGGTCATTAGGGCCTTAACATAATATAAATATGTAGTAAAATCTCCATAGGAGAGAGTAGTGTAATTAACCTGTCTCTATAAAAAGATAAAAACACATTGTTAAAATACAACATAAAAAGAATAGATCTCAATATAAGAAAAATACCCATTTGAGACACTTCATCGGAGTGCTCAAATGGACTCAGAGTACAGATTGAATGAAACACCTGCTAAAAAAAACAGGTGTATCACTCCGATAAAAAAGACAAAACAAACATATTAAAACAACATGTGAATTAAAAAGACAAGACTAAAATGTGAAAATAATAGTCTGTTAAAAAGACAAAACAATCATGTTAATGTGTACTAAAATTGCTAAAAATGCAAAACAAACATATTAAAGTATACTAAAATGTTAAAAAATGTCTCAATATGAAATAAAATCCAGATGAGTCACTATACGAAATTGACTCAAATGGCACTAAATGGATTCGCCTGGCGTATAAAATGGAGTAAACAAATAACTCCTTCAGCGCTGCCACGTAATAAAAAACGAGGGTCACCTTTAAAATCAAGAGTCAGGCGAATAGGGGCATACTTGCGACACTCCACCAAAATGTGGTACACAACAAGGGGAGCATCGCAAAATTCACACACTGGAGGTGGATCCCCTCTTAGTAAAAATCCGTGGGTTAGGAATGTATGTACGACGCGGGGTCTCATCACGATTACATCCTCTCTTCTATACTTTCGTATAGCAGAGGGCCATTGCAACACACCATCCCTGATGGACTGCAGCTTGTTCTGAGCAGGGGTCGAAACCCACTGCTGGTGCCAGGTACGTAAGACCCCATGCCGAACATTACCCTTTAGATCTAAAAACATGACACTCAGACTCGCCTCAGGAGGCAGGCATGTTGTCTCCTTGGCTGCCTGGTCCACCAGTTCATTTCCTGAAAGACAAGCGTGACCAGGAATCCAGCAAAAGGTGAGCCGGGTGCTTAATGAACCAATTTTAAAAATTTGCTTAGGTATCATCTGCACAAGGGGATTCCAGGAGTAGAGAGTGGACAATGCCAACAGAGCACTCATGGAATCCATGCAGATGAGAACAGCACGGTGACAATTTCGGTATACAAAACACAAATACTTAAAAATGGCGTACAATACAGCCGTAAAAACACTGGTTTCTTCAGGTAAACCAAATTTAAAATTGGATCCTTCCACAACAAAAGCACATCCCATGGAGGCTCCAGATTTAGAGCCATCAGTGTAGATGTGCTTTAATCCGTGAAAGCGATTGGAGAGGAGATCATTAAAGGTCCTCTCACATACAAAGTTTGAGGTGGTCGCTTTAGGGAACTTGGAAAGATCAAAATGGCAATGAGGTAGGTGTATCTTCCAGGGAAAGACTCGACCTGGGGATGTGGGGATAGTCTTTGACAGGACTATCCTACACATGTTGAAAACTGATAGCATCCGGATCCCAACCGGCCTTGTACTACACCATTTGGTTTCATACAAGACACGGTTAGGGGGATGAAACACAGGGTGGTAGGCAACATGCTCTGGCATGCAATGTAGTTTCGACACATAAGATGCCAGAAGATAGTACAACCGGTAAGGAAGAGGGGACTCGCTGGCGTCGGCACAGATACTGACGACTGGACTGGTACAGAAAGCACCAGCAACCAGTCATATACCAGCATGGTGGACACTATCTAGCATCCATAACGAAGGTCTCGCTGATCCACAAACAAAACTGCCGTAGTCTAGTTTAAATCTTACCAAGGCCGTATACAGGCGCATCAAGGTTTCCCGATCTGCACCCCAGGACCGACCACTAACCACTTTGATAAGGTTGAGTACTTTTATACAACTCGCTTTCAGGTCTTTGATGTGGAGGATTTAAGTTAATTTAAAATCAAATAAAAGTCCCAGAAGCCTTACGGTTTCTGAGACTGGTAAGACAACGTGGTTCATTAAAATACTGAGGGCTGGCTGTATTCCACATAATCTATGGAAGTGGACGACCATCGTATTGGCTGTAGAGAAGCGAAACCCATTACGCGATGCCCACGACCAAAGATTGTTGACAGAGAGTTGAATCTGCCGTTCAGCCCTGTTGAGACTTAACGAACTGCAATAAATGTCGTAGTCATCCACAAAAAGGCATGAACGAACAGGTAATCGCACGTTGTTCACAATGCCGTTTATACGATAGCGAACAACGTAAAGCTCAAAATACTACCCTGAGGCACCCGATTTTAAGGTGTTATTCAACCTTACACAGAAGTATCTATCCGACATAAAATTATATATAAAAACAGGGAGGTCCCCTTGAAACCCCCATTAAAAAGTGTTTTCAAAATGCCGAACTGCCAGGTGGTGTCGTACGCTTTTTACAGATCAAAGAAAACAGCCAGAAGATGCGTCTTATAGAGAAAAGCGTCACGAAAAGCAGTCTCTAGACGGACAAGGTGATCCGTAGAGCGGTTACGGTGAAAATCACATTGAATATTAGATAGCAGATTGCGGTATTTTAAATACCATATAAATCGTTTATTAATTATTTTTTCCAATATTTTACATACACAACTAGCGCTATCGGTCTATAACTAGTTGGCTTTAATTTATCCTTGCCACTTTTATATATAGAGATAATGGTTGCTTGGCTCCATAGTGGTGGGAACTGATGAGATTCCCAAACACTATTAAAGAGGTCCAACAGAGATGCTTGTCAGGCAGGGGGCAGCTGACGCAACATTTCGTAGTGGATATTACCTGGACCGGAGGCTGTGTTTCCCGCCTGGGACAGAGCATAAGTTAGTTTGTCTTTAGTGAAGGGTAATTTATAATCTTCCCCCCCGACATTGACCAAAATCAATACTATGGCACTCGATACTCCATTTATGCACTGCGAAGTCGTTGGTGTAGCTCGCAGTGCTAGAAATAGCGGAGAACATCGAGCCCGATACATTGACGTTCTACACAGGGGAGGAGACAAGGGAACCGTTAGACACGAGGGCAGGTATATTATTAGTGGAATTGTTGCTACTACGTAATTTACATATATTATCCCAAATCTTAGTTGTGGGAGTGGAAATTGTAATCGTATAAATAAGCTGTCTCCAAGACTTTCGTCTGCTTTCTCGAATGACACGGTGAGCTCAAGTGCGTAGAATCCAGAAAAAATCCATATTATCCAAAGTAGGACGTCGATGAAAGAGACGTAGGGCCCTTCGACGGTCAGAAATAGCCAACCAACACTCCTCGTTCCACCAGGGAACGGGATGGTGGCACGGATTTGGCGAGGATTTAGGTATGGAAGCCCTCGCCCCCGTGATGACCGTCGATGTAAAATGCCCAG
Organism: Timema monikensis; assembly: GCA_902151445.1. Classification (NCBI taxonomy): domain Eukaryota; kingdom Metazoa; phylum Arthropoda; class Insecta; order Phasmatodea; family Timematidae; genus Timema; species Timema monikensis. The sequence goes on along the minus strand of CABFVZ010003437.1, from coordinate 15,826 downwards.
CCTTAACATCGACGTCAGTAAAAACGCATTCATTAAATACGGCAAGCTTGCGGAATTTATCACAGTAAGCACGTTTGATAAACCATTGGGGTAGCCGGGCTGTACTGGGAGGATCTTGAAGTGATGAAAGCAGAATGGAGAAATGATAGCTGTCACATAGGTCCGAATTAATCTTCCAAAGGAAGTGAGCAGTGATCCCGGGGTTACATAAAGCTAGGTCGATGGCATAGGATACACCATTAAAGGTGTAGAAGTGTGTCTGGGTCCCAGTGTTCATTAACACCAGATTTCCCCAAGACAAGAAAATCCTCTACCATCCTCCCGCGGGCGTCTGTAAAATTAGATCTCCACACCAGGTTATGCGGATTAAAATCCCCCAGGATGATGTAGGGGGCGTAAAGTTGCCTCCAGACTCCTCTTTGAAAGAAGTTCACCTGGTGGGAGGTAGATGCAGCATAATGTCACTTCCATATCAAGGGAGATTCGGACAGTGATCACTTGGAGATCAAATACGATATTAATATTTTTGTGATATACATTGCTTCGTGCTAGTATAGCCACACCTCTGCTAGCCCGATCAAAGAATGGCTTGTCGGTACGATATACATCGTGCCCATGAAGCATCGAGTTGTCAGTTTTGCGGAAGTAGGTCTCCTGCAAACACAAGATGGAAGGATGCAGGAAAGAAATAAGTTGTTTAATTTCCTTTACACAAGCATAGAAACCCCTACAATTCGTTTGTAGTAGCAACATACTTTATTATTATAAAATTTTGTTATTTTCGCAATCCATGACACTGTCTCTTAAGAATAAAAATTAGTTGAGGACCTTTGTAGACCCTCTTGCCTTTCCCAGTCTCTCCTTGACCTCCCGCTTCAGGAAAGGCTTCGGTTTAACTTGGGCGGGGGGGACTGGGTGGTCGGATCATTGCGCGAAGGTTTTGTTAAGGCCCTCGACGCTTTGTTTACATTAATTTTTAGGTGATCCCTCACTGATCCTTCTTCAAGGTACCAGTGGGTCTTGCCTTGGCAGCCTCTCCTGTTTCACCACCCAATCCTACCTCTGGAGACCCAGAGGGTAGAGTGGACGAACCAACAACAGCCGCACGTAATTTAGCACTCCAAGGAGGGTTAAAGGTCGTTTCCCGAGGGGCGCTCGGGGGCGTTCCCCAAGGAGGGCTCGGGGGTATTTCCCGAGGAGGTTTCCTCCAGGGTACGGGTGGTGGAGGCGACTTCCATGAGGGTGTCGCCACTTATACAATTTTTGGCACCACCATAGTTGGTGCTGGTTGTCTTTGTGTGTCTCGAATATTAACGAGTGGCACAAGTCGTGTAGGCGTCTTAGCAATATTAACTGCGCAATGGCAGATAGGACAATTTATATTTTGGCTAACAATTTGGCTGTAGGAAGTCTGAAACACCGTAGCTTGCAGTGAAGTATACTCTTTGCGTGCCTGGGCATAAGGGATCTTCTTATCTGTTTGGATCTCCAGGACTTTTTTCTCTACCTTCCACTTCAGATAGGACCGAGACCAGGAAGAATGTGGACCCTTGCAATTTATGCAGAATTAAGAAGACTCGCACGTTTGATCGTGAGCCTCCTGTTACAATCTGTACAGGTTGGCTTACCTCGGCATCGCAACTTCGTATGCCCAAATTCCTGGTACTGAAAACAGCGCAGAGGGTTGGGGACATACGGCTTGACCCTGAGCACATGGAAGCCAGTTCAAACCTCCTTTGGTAGGGTAGGAGTGACAAATGTTAAGATATAGCTATCAGTTTTCTTCACTACATCGTTCCTTTTGGTGGCGATCCTATATACTTCGGTGACATTTTGAGGATAAATCTCCTCACAGATGTCCTCAATACTTATGCAGTCGAGGTCATAGCAAGTGACTACTCCCTTGCAAACATTGAGGAGCCCGTGCGGTCCCACCTTCACCTTTAAATGATTTGAGGGGCTCAGTGGTATAATAGTTATTGCCATTATTTTCGCCGTCTGTAGGTCATTGTCAGTCTGGATCATTATTGTTCCATCGCGCAGTTTTCTAATTGAAGCCCCAGACTCGGCAGCTCCACTTATCACTCTTTCAAGGACAAATGGGCTGACACGCCTGAGGTTCTTATTTTCATCTACTCGAGACATTACCAGGAAGTGGGGCTGAGGCCTTACCACTTCCTGGACATTTTCCATTAAAGGGCAGGACGGCCTTACCCGTTTCCACCTCTTATCAATATTACGACCCAGCGAAGGGCTGGGCGGTGAGTTGCCATCAGAATTTGGCAGTACGGTGCTAGCGGACAGTAAGGTTAACCCTGCCGACGTNTAAGGCCCTGTTAACTGTCCCGACGAGAAGCCCTATACGACGCTAGACATGACAACCTTCGCATGGGGCATCGCCAGGAGAGAGGTCGTCGCAGTAAGTGGGTGCAGGAAAGTGCCAATTTTACGTCCGGTCCCTCATGAACGCAACCGATCTTTTCTCAAAATAGGGTACCCGGTTATTGTCATCCCTAAGGCCCTTCTACTAAGATATTACAACCAATGCACTTTCATTCAGGAGTTCAATTTCAGAGGTTTCCCGTAATTGTCCGAGAAGAGCCAGGTTAGTAGCCAAAGTCGTCAACGGAAAAGCCAAAGGCTTCCGTACAGGATGAACGGCAAGGGGAAGGGAAGAAAGAAGTAAAGAAACTAATAGAAGGTAGAAAGAAGAAAGGAGAGAGAGAAGGGAGAAGAAGGAAAGAGAAAAATAAGGAAGAAAAAAGGAGGTGAAAGGAAATATTTAGGATAGGTTGGTCCTGTACAAGGTACGTCCTGCACAGAAGCCTCCCCTTTTAGTCGCCTCTTAAGACAAGCAGGGGTTACTACGGGACTATTCTAAGCCCCGTCCCGCAGGGGGAGTCTTAATTGAAGATAGCAACGTTGCATTATANGGGGGGGGGGGGGGACGAAAAGTACAAACACTTAATGTGAACATTTCCAACACTTCTAATATAAAACAGTCAACCATTAAATTAATACTAAATTACACCACTTAAAAACCTATAAAAAAAACATTGATCGTTATTTTAGTTTTGAACGTGTCTGTTAGACGCTAATTTAGGTTGGATTGGTTTAGGTAAGTTGTGACGTTTGTGTGTAAAAAAAAATCGATTGGATACTTTTCAGGATTTGGGGTGTAGAATCCCATTGGACATTTTTCAGTTTTTTACTTTGAGTTCTTTTTTTTAGAAATGTTTGAATTGCTACAGTTCCGAAACGTTAATTTCTAAGATTCTGAAAATCTAAGTTATTTTCTTTAAACAAAATTCTGAATTGTACCAACTCCCAAATTTCTACAGCAACCATCATTTAATAAAAATCCGAGACTATAACGATTCTGTTTTAATACGTCTGTTCAGTGGTCTTCCCTCACACTTAACGTATTATTACGTCCAAACCTCACCCCTACTTATCCACCCCGCCAGTCAACTGTGTACGGCTGGTTGCCTACCACGTGACAATCTTTCAACTGACAGGCGACGGTAGTACACTCACCTTTAGACAAAGTTGGGACTACTATATGATTTATAGTAGTACTATTATTATAATAACTATACAGGTAAGTTTTATATGCCATGTTGCAATACAAATAGTGAGGTCTCTTGAATTTAATATTAGAGCTAATTAGTACCAGCGTATGTTTATTGGAATGTTTAAAGCGTGCACTTTAAAAATTCAAGGCCATTTAAACACATGCCTCACAAGCTAGCTAAAATATAACATTAACATTTCATTTGGGCCTTTTATATAGCTACAGTCAGCCCCCCCTTACCACTTATCCATTAGGAACTGGAATCATTGTAGTTATCGTGTGTACAACGCGTCTTACTACCTATCAATGCTGTAAGCATTTAATTACGCTGAAGGGTTAGAGATAAGAAATGTAGAACTGAGAGGAAATATACCCTCATTTATGTGAAGGGGTGGTGGGAAAAAATTTAAGAAAAATCCCCTTTTAATACACTCAGTTGGGTTCTAAGCCCCGACTTCCCCACCACCAACAAACTAGAGAATATGAGATTGACGCCTTGACCCGTGTGATCACCGATGCAAGTGGCGTCCAGTTCATAATATGGTATATTGTTTAATTTGTGTAAGTCATACATTTTGTATAATTAATTATTTATATTGAAATATATTTTTTATGTACTCCTGACGTTTTATTTGATGTAATATATTATGTGTGCGCCTCAATGTATTATTTGAGTATGTTTTACTTTTTATCATTTTTGTATGTTAATAATTTGTGTTCTAAATGTCGAGCTAATTCAGTTTAATTTGCTAGGGACGCAGAGGTTGGGGTTCGAATCCCAGCCGGATATAATGATTATGGAGCTAAGGGTCCCTAATTCAATTCCCGGCACAGCCGAAAAATTTATCATCGGTGAAAAATATGTGGGTTTCCTCTTTCACAGTGATAATTTGGTGGCCGTGGAATAAATGTTGTGTCGGTTCTAGATTTAAGCTAGTTTATAAGTAGTGTTCTGATATAATCAGTCGGTTCACAGATTGCACCTTGAATACCTCAAATAAATAAATTAAATGAAACTATAATGTATTTTTTTTTCTTTGAAATATTTTCTACGGAAACGTGGGCGCATTTTTTCTCAAATGATATATTTCTAATTCCTGCCTCGTAGCCATAATTAATGTGTATGCATATAACCCGAACCAATACCAAGACGCTGTGATTTTCTTATGAACCCACGTATTAAATGTAATCAAACTAAGGGGACTGCCTTGTTGATCGAGAAATTTCCACTCAGACGTTCAGCTCTAACGCAATATTTAAATATATTTTGCGTTATTTCAAAATATTGTTCCCACCAAAATAAAGTCAAAAGATTCCAACAATGATTATTTTCCTGAACAACCCTATAATTTGAGTGTTATTAATAGAGAAAAATGTGTGACCATGTGATATTAGCTCATTTTCAACGACTTTTTAATTTCATTGGCCAAGTTAAGATACTAGGCTTGATGAAAAGGGGCTCTAGATTTAGCCTTCCTCTGACAAATACAATAGTTTTCTGATGAGTTCACAAAAGAAAATTATAAGGTAATTGAGAATTATCAGCGAGATTTACTATTTTCCTTGAGATAAGAGGTTTCGTAGTTTTTATTTCCCCTCTTGCTTATTGAAATATCAATCTGAGTGAGGTGTAAGTGAAGGGCAAAAGTGAGTTTAAGTTTAGACCGAATAGAAAAGTAATTCCAGAAAACGACACAGACTATTGTATTTTAAACCGCGTGGCCTGACAGTGATTGCCTTTCGCGATGACCGAGGCAGCCGCCTCAAAGGCAAGGTCTTTTATTTTCCGTACACGAGCGTACATTATTTAAACCTGTTGGAATGGTGGGTGAAGAGAAAGTGAAAACAATAGTGTGTTTTCATGAAGATAGCATATTGATCGAGGGCAAGGACCTACCATAAGCAACCATATTTAAAAAAAAATTGAGCACACTAGCTTTTCAAGGGCCGACAAATTAGTAATGTAATAAATATACTATTTTCCCATAAAGGTTTAGTTGAGAACTAATTTAGAACTAGAATTATATCCTGGAGGAATACTTTCCCGTACATTTAATCTATCAGCCCTCGTGTAGCTTATCCATTTCAATACACATATGGACCAATAAGCTGAAAGAAGATTAATTTTTAACGTACTATACATTTTAAACTTAGTAGGCCTATTATTTTAGCAGCACGTCTTACTACTTGTGCAGGTTATACGCACATATACTAATTAGGTCAGTGAGTTAGGGATGAGTAAGGTTGAATTTAAAGGAAATTTACCCATATTTTCGTGGAAAACCATTTTGGATAAAACTCAGGACACTAAACCGAGATTTTATCTTAGATCTCTCTGTTATCGGCAATATAGTATAACAGGATAGTGACGCCTCAGAACATATGGCCACTGGAGCAGGTAAACTAAGTTTTTTACGTAACCACCTCATTTTACTTAAAATCCTCTTTTTCACCGAATCTTTGTACTCGTGTAAGATATCTAAATAATGTATTATTTACGATAGAAAAGTGGAGATGAGGAAATGTGCCCGTATTTTCATGGAAGGAAAGTGTTAAACCATGAAGGGAAAACCACCTTCAGTACACCTGGCAGGGAATTGAATCCTGATCCCCCTGTCTACGTAAAAACAGACTAAATAATACCCAAACTAGTGGGCGCTCTGTTTAAGATTTTAGAATCACGTTTCAAAAGGTCAACGTTTACAAGATTTTGGAGTTCTAGTCCCGTCCGTTTATTTTGGGATTGATGTTCGACATGGAAATTATATCTTTGTATTTTTCCAGATTTGGGCTGCTTTTGGCACAGGCAAAACATTAACTTATCATCACATCAATGCTATTTACGAGAAGCTGTGTAGAGATATATTCCTGGCCCTCCTTGTCTTCCACAGTTTCAAGGGATGTGATATTGCATCTGCATTTTTTGGACGAAGCAAGAAGTTTGCTTTGGGAGGCATGGAATTTATATCCTGATGTGACACATAAAATTGCCTACAGTAACTCCATGGCTTCTTTGGTGCTGATTGACAGCTCACAGCTGACTTCTGACAGTCAACATTTAGGTATATACCTACATTCTGGCTGTCATACGTGACAGCTGCTAAATACATGTTTTTGCAGCTCATATGGTTTGGCGTAGGGATACATAATTTGGTCTGGTAACTTTTCAAAGCCGTCAGCTGTCAGCTGTGAGCTGTAACTCAACACAAAAAAAGCCATGGGGCTACTGGTACATGGCACTCCACCTTTACACAAAACTCAAGCTTGATGGTGACCGTTTCAAATTACTAGAATGATTCACCGTTATCTTGTATGATAAGGCCAGTAACGTAGAGCATGTGAATTTAGCCAGGAAGGAACTTTTTTGTCAGAAGCGTAATACAATGCAGAAACTTCCCCCAACTAGGGAAGCCCAACTTCAACATTCAAAACGGGTTGCATATTGAGCAGGAAAATATAGTACCCCAGTGAGCACAGTGTACAGCACACACCTAATCCAGAAGGTTGGGGCTGGACTCTGAATGGAAACAGTGTATCCTGGGTTATTGAATGGAACATGTTACCTGTTTCCTCAAAGGCTTGTGGTGAATTGGTGAAATGTAACTGTAAGAGCCAAAGTTGATGTGGTGATAGGTGTGCATACAGAAAGGCAGTTTGGAATTTCACAGAACTCCGCGGATGTCAATGTTTGAATACGGCATCATAAATGGCATCTTTAATATAAAAATATATGTATTTTAGTATTTATTTAATATGTATTTATATAGTACACGTATAACTTCAAAACAAGAAATTGGTGGATAGTTTTTAGATGATACACTGGTACACCAGTTAAATATTATATTGTGTTTAAATAGAGTATCTGACACATTTAAAAATTATCTATTTGTATTCCTTGACCCCAAAAATGTATTTTTACACACCAAGATTGTGATCCTAAGTGCTTTAGAAGCCAAGATATTGGTAATATACATATATTTCAAGATGGCCACTATATTATTCAAGATGGCTGTCAGAAGAGGTGGTTCCTATCAAAAATTACAGTTATGACCCTAAGTAGTATGTGGAAAAAATGTGGTGCTTTTGTCCGGTGTGTCCACATTTTCATGTTAATCTGCCGTACTAATAAGCATTGTTCGTTTGTGTTCGTTCATTCATGTATGTTCATGCTCGTACGTTAGGTGTGTACGTGGCTTTACATAATCATCCACAGTTCTTGGAAGTATTTCAAAATAAAATTCAATGTTTTGGATATTTTCCATGAAATCATGTCATCACTTAACACACCTCCGCATAATTGAAAGACTTTATAAATCAAACAGTGTGAGCGTTAACAAAATATTTTCGTAATGGTTGAGCGCCTCTATTTTTAAAAATTAATCACTCAGCGAGCGAGTTATTCAGAATAAATTCCACTTAATCAACCAAGCTCACTCCCCTTAAAGTGTAACGCGTCTAGAGTATAACTCGTATAGTCATCGGTTTGAAAGCCACATACCACAAAGTGTTTGTGTCTAGAATAGTAAAATTAACTTTTTTCTACGTAGAGTGAGAAATGTTTAGGGCTAAAATAACATAAGTCGTGCCCAGGCGAAAAATCGCCTAAGTCAATTGTTTTGATTATCTAAATCACAGGGTTTGTAGTCCAACCCAGCGTGAGCTCAGACGTTTTGTGATTTTTGTGAAAACTTACTGTTTAAGACTTTTTTTAGAAACCTTTATAAACATAACTTATAATTATGGGAGCATTCCATACATTCATAAACAAACATATTATATAAATTATGTCTTCACTAATAATGGTTTTTCTAGTCACCACGTCTTACTGCCAGTTTGGATTATACGCTTATGTACTAATTATGCTTGTGGTTTTAGGGATGAGGAAGGTTTTATTTAGAGCGAGTGTACCCATATTTTCTTGGAGGAAACCATTTAGGTAAGACAACTCTCAGTACACCCAACCGAGAATCGAACCTCGATCTTCCCATCATTGGCAGTCTAATCTACTACGCCTTAGACCATGCAGTCACCTAAGCGGATTGTAAATATTTAAAATGAGACACATTTTTTGTAACGCAACTACTCTAGCTTGGATAGTGATAGGAAATTAGATCAGTTGATTACTTAAACTTTAATATAAATAGGGAATTATTTTCGCTCGTCTTGGATATACTCATTTGAATACACAAATTGTATCGGGATGATGAAGGCAGAATTTAAAGGGAACGTACCCTCGTTTATTAGGAGAAATATTGGCACCATTTGGGAGAAATACACTCTCAGATCACTCGTCTGGGATACGAACCCTGACCTCACAGTCATAAAAGGATATATATAGACTACAGTTTGTGTCTCAAGGTAAATGAAAGTGAATATACTTAAAATTATCTTTTCTCGTCCGCATTAGTTACCACTTATAATCATCAATATCACTAGAGAATACTAAGACAATCCTATGCTATTCCAAAATACACATGGTTTTACAGTTACTATTGTTACAGTCTAGTGCTGCTTTTGTCCCAGATTTGGAGACGGACGATGAGGACAGTTGTCCACCTACCAGATGTCTCCCGGACCGTTTAGAGACAATAAGTCAGGCCACCAAGTTCACCAAGGATGAGATACGCTACGTGTACCGAGCCTTCAAGACAGAATGCCCTAGTGGGATTATATCAGAAGCCACCTTCAAGAGCATATATGCCAAGTTTTTCCCTCTTGGTGGTAAGTACAAACACGTCACGTGTTCAATAATAACTAGCAAAAATTGATTTTGTTAGAGCGATTTATTGTTCAGATACCCGCCTCGGTGGCGTAGTCAGCTAACGCCATAGTTTTATGTTGTGCTAGACTGCCGAGGACGGGAAGATCGAGATCCGAATCTCGCTCAGGGGAACTGGGGATGGGTTTTCCAAAATGGTTTTCCACGCTCCCTCCATGCAGAGGCGGGTTCACTTCTTCTATATTCAACCTTCACAATTCCTAACCCATTGACGTAACTAGTATTTAAGCGTACAACCCAAGACGCGGTGCTAAGTTTAAGTTTTGTTCAGATATACGTTTAAAATGTTTAATAATTCAGTACATCCGACATCTTAGCTAACGTATAACCCGAATTGGTAGTAAGATGCTGTGCTATACCTTACCTCAGTAATTAACGTGTCTGCCTACTGAGCCAAGGGTCCCGGGTACGATTTCTGGCATGGCCGAAAATTTGTCATTTGATGAAAATGTGAGTTTACCCTTTCACATTGTTAAATTGACGTCCGGGGACTGGATGTTGTGCCAGTCTTAGCCTTAAAATAGATTATAAGGCGTATGAAGCTACAACTAGCTTAGCAAGCCGGCAGTGGAAAAATAGATGTAAAAAAAAATTCTCTCGGTAATATTATTAAAAACCAAAGGTGAGGATTTAATGTATTTAAAAAACAAGGCTGCTTGGAACTAAAGATGTCAACCATAACGAGAGCTAACAATTATAATCTGCTCCTTTCAGCCAGAGGTGACCATGCCATTTTGGTCACAATCGGGGATATAGACTAGGCGGTTACAGTTGATCTTACAGTTTGTAAAAAAAAAAAAACAGTGCCTAGCATAATTTCAGTTTCAATGCTCAAGATTAAAGACTAGAGCAGAGAGGTCCAGAAAGGTTCAGTGCAAAATACTCTTGTTCTTAGTGATGGCAAGTTGCATATGAACGTTTAGATTATAAATTGACTGCTCATTTACGACAGCACCATCTAATACAAATCCAGTAGTAAATGTGGGCAGAGTGCCAAACTTTTATCAAACCGTTCATTGGAACTTGCTCCTCACTGATTCATTTGTTGGTTTCAAAAGAATTTAAACTTTTTTTTTTTACAACACAAATGATAAAATTCAAAGATAATAATATCAGTGTGTTAAAATGTTTAGAGTACCAACTCAAACAATTAAAGCTAGAAATGTTGAATCTTAGTGAAAACATTTTGAGGATCATTGAATGTTTTAATGTAAATTGCAGATTCCAGTCAATATGCACATTATGTCTTCACAAACCTGGACAAAGGACACACGGGGATTATTACCTTCAGGGACTTTATGTTTGGAATGTCTGTAGTAATGAAGGGCTCACTTCAAGAAAGGTTACGCTGGGCATTCTCGTGAGTAAAACCATAATATACCTGGTTTGAAGACCGTAGTCAAGGCCCAATTTTTACCCAAAATTTTATAAACAATATATATGGCTTTATTTATGATTCGAACAATATCAAAATTAAGGTACACGTACAAACTATGGAGCTGTTCTCCCATAAAAAGCACTTCAGAGAACTTCTAGAGATGTTTAGTATCTATAATTTTTCCTAGCTTTGAGCAGTTAGGGGGCTATGTTGCAAAAAAAACATTTCAGATAGCTTCTATAGTTGTTTAAATATATAGATTTGTCCAAGCCTTAGGCAGTTAGGGTGCTATGTTACCATAAAAACAACACTCTATAGAGCGTCTATAGATGTTTAAAATATTTTTTCACAGCCTTCGGCAGTTAGGGAGCTGTGTTGTCATAAAGAAAAAAACACTTTAGAAAGCTTCTAGAGGTGTTTAATATTTAGAATTCGTCCTAGCCTAGAGCAGTTAGGAGGTATGTTGCGATTAAAAAAACACTTCAGATATCTTCTAGAAATGTTTATAATTTATATTTTTTTTATATCCTCCAGCAATTGGGAAATTTGCCCACCAAACTCCCCCTGAAATTATTGGCTGTCTACGGCCTTGCCTGGTTTAATCAAATTTACACTTTAAATTAATCGTAATTGATAAAACTATTTAAAGTCCAGATCAGGTGTATGCGAGGGCATGTAATTTTAGGAGACAAAGGTTTGGTTCAGTCAAGATTCCATATTTTTTTAATAAAAGCTAATACGAAAAAAATAAACGCTAAAGATATGTTTACTTTGTTTACATTTTCTGTTCAAACTTATTATTTTCTCTCCTCTGATGATGGTGTGATCCAAAATTTTAGACTCGTGTTGCACAAGGTTGCCATTGAAAGTGAGTTCAGGGTTCGGATCTTATTTGGAAGCAATAGTGGTTGGGCGGTTCTCATCTTCTCGCCTCGCTAATATGTGTGGATCTTCTATACAAGATCCTCCTCATAGCTACTATTTTACTTGCCTGTAGGTTAATTAATGTACTGATAAAATCTATTTAAAAATCATTTGCCCTTTCAGACTGTACGATATCAATCATGATGGTTTAATCACGAGACAGGAGCTGCTCGATGTGATTTCTGCAATTTATAGTCTGCTTGGCGACAACAGGGATAGACCAAAAAAGTCAACACTCGTGCACGTAAACAATATATTTAAGGTAGAATAGCAAACAGGAGCAGTATACTATAATTTCATATTTCTTAGATCAATTTATAGATAAATGAATCAGTTGATACATTTTGAAATCATGTTGTATGAAATTTAGTTGAAGAGTACACTTTTGTACTATTTAATGGTGCATTTTTAAATCAAGGTCACAAAAATATTTTTTGTGTCAAAACCAATTAGTGTTTATTTGTATTCCGAAAATTGAAAAATGACACCTGGAGACGGGAATCCAACCCAGGACCTTTGGCTTAGTACGTCAATACTCTAATCACTGATCTATCCATGAGTCATCCCGTGCCCAGGGTCATTCTTCACTCATATTTTAAGGCAGAGTCTATGATGGATGTGCGGAAATCGTCGGCTACAAATGTGTGATTTCTAATATTACGAGCTATCAGATAATCCAGCCATCTGAGACTCGGTAGTTGGCTTATGCGCCACAATATAATAACAACATAATATAATAACAATTATAATAATAGTATATATTTGGCTAAAATTTAAGCCTATTTATTATTTTACGTTTATCAATTTTACAAAGGCATTTTATCAAGCACTTAAATTACAATTTAATCCTAGGTATACTAGGTGTCAATCCGCTCACTTTATTTAAACTATTTAATGTTAAAATGTATCATACTTATGTTTCAGAAACTTGATCTAAATAACGATGGTGTCATTACCATTGATGAGTTCATTCATTACTGTTCAAGGGTGAGTTATAGCTCGGTAACTACAGTTCAAATAGTTAAAGTTTATTGTTAAGTTATGGCTTCATTTGGGAATAGCAATTATGAGTTGGTGTGTGGTATAACATATGACTTATTACAGTAACTAACTCTCTGGACCAAACTAATCAAGAGAGAATAATGCCGTGTTGAATTTTCCCTTTCTATGTTTCATATCCGTTATTCTTACTCGGAAAAATATACAGTACCATCTTTGGTTAAAATTATTAGTGAGGAAATCGAATACCGATGATATTAATAGTCATGCAACTGATAGAGGTAACAATGGCGTCTTGTAAATGTTGAGTCAAACATCAGTGTTGGTGATCTACCACGCTTTTACATGTTATTATTTTATTGTTGTTATTATTATTATTATTATTATTATGTGTTCTGTCTTACGACAGGTGTATCCCTTTTGTCGGTGAACTTAGACTGCCAATGCCTCCTCCTTCAGCTGCCAGAATGTCCTTCTTTCCTTCAGGTCATAATATATTAAACAAAAAAACTAACAAACAATTTCAAAAGGCGTATCTTATTTCATATTATCATTCCTTTCAAACATGTATGGCAAACTTTGGACTTAGCAAAATTTAAACTACAGGACATTTATATTAACAAATATCATAAAATTATATTAAAAACACATAAACCAGTGGCTGATTAATGATTTCACTAAATAAAGCTGAATTTAAACTTGGCCGAGAAGGGTAGGTAAGGAAATCCTTACAAAAATGGGGTGGTTGGTTTGTTCTCCTTTTTATATCTTTAGTTTAAATCTTTAGAACCTAATAATTTTGAAATGGGTTTCCAATGAATACAATCTAGTTCTATTATTTTATATACTTATATAATATTAGTCATCACAAGTGATGTTTAGACTTAAGGCAAACTTTTCACAAAGCTGGTATTTTTATATAAAAATTAAATGGATCAGCTTTTGAAACCAAATGCTTTTGCTCTTCATCTTAAGTTTAGTGTAATATTAAGGTAAATTTTATTAATAGCCTACATAACTTACACTAACCACTTTATAACCTGCTCCTGTGGTTCAAATGGTCTCTAGCTAATCTGAATTCTAGCAATACCTATGACAGGAAGATCGTGGTTAGGATCATGGTCGGGTGCACTAAATGGTTCTGCACTCTTCATTCACGAAAATGTGGATACACTTCCTCTAGATTCAATTCTACTCATCCCTAACACATTAAAGTTATTAGTTCATTTGTGTACAACCCGAACCGGTAGTGATATAAGGTGGGGGGGGACTACTTTTTACCATCACATTTCTTAAATTAAATTAAATCATTTAACTAGCCCTTATGATTCTTTTTTTTTTACAGGATGTAAACATAATTTCATCATTTGCTGTTTTCGATGATTTATGGTAACAATATTTATCAACACTTATTAAAAATAACTTGTTGATAACATACTGTACATTTTCATAACATCCGGAAGACACTTCACAAAAGAGCCAATGAACGCCAATGAATCAAATGTTGTTTAGTTAACTGGACAAGACAATATATGATATCTACATATTAACTAATAGAAAATATTGGTATAGTGAAAAGACATACTTAATTAAATCATTTATTTAAGCATTAAATTTAGTTTTAGGAGAACTGATACACATCTTGTCAAATTACACTCTAAATTAAAACCAAACCATCAATACAAACTACATCTTTAAATATTATAAATTTGTCTGAAAACAAATTTGTTCAAATATCATCAATGAAGTGAAGAAGATGCAAGATGCCTTCTCATCTAAGAAAAATATTATTATAAGAATGCATATAATGATTAATTGTAATAAAATTAATCCTGTAATAATTGTAAAACTTAACAATTTGGCAATCCTATGTAAAAAAAAATCTTACTATATAAATATTTAATGTAGTTTATTTCACAAAGAAAATTAATTGTATGAATGTAATATTAAACCATACCATACAAATTAGTTGGTTAACCTTCTTTAAATCTGAAATCCTTGATAAGCCTCCCAATGTTGCATATTTAAAATTACCACCCAAATTATCTTTCACAGTTTTGATTTGCTGCATTACTCCAAAAATAGACTGCACTCATTAAATGAAATCACTTTTAAAGATAAATAAAGTTTCATTGAAAAACGTTTTGTTAACACCTCTCTTGATATGTCACTTTCATTTTATTTTCCATTCTTTTTCCTGATTTGATCATATTTTAAAATCTATTTCTATGTTTTAATCATCCATAAAGTGGTGATTTTATTTTTTCCGGTCATGTTGCTAAATTTAAAAGGTGCAATCAACAAAATATACTGTCAAATATTGTTGAGAGACAGTAATAAATAAGCTCTTTAAAAATCATACTTGACATTCTCTATTAGTTAAATTAGGTGAGCTGGCGGTCTAAGGGAAAGGTGTCAGACTTCTGTACTGGAGGTCCAGGATTCAATACTCGCTCCCGGCACAGATTTATCTGATTGCCAAACCCTTCCATCACCTCTGACTGGTCGTGTATTAATCACAACTTGTGAATGTGTTGAATGCCAGGCCTCCACCGTGGTTCGGATCCCACGTTAAACTGTAGGTCCTATTGTTGGGAGTGCTTAATATGCAAAGCACCCCTGCAGTCGGCGCCAATGATGACAATGTAGCCATTGTCCTCATACCATATATGTTCATATGGCGTGGGAGCCATCTGAAAGCATGTTAAAGATCTCCCCCATGTAGTGGCCTGGTAGTTGGCTCTATTCACCTAGAGGCATAATGTTGAATGACAAGGAGTTAAGAACTATGACAAAATATTGCATCCTTAACAACAGAACAAATCATACTTCAGTTTATTTACGTCATCAGTTTTTTCCACAGTACATTTGGTACACAAACTACTCCAAGCTGGCATTTAGGGGTTCACTCACCATACATTCTTCTCCAAAGTGTTTGAACGATTCAATTTAGTGTGCTGCAGAGCTCATTAGTTTGAAAGGCGTTCTCTCTCCTTTGCCGTAAAAGGCTGAAACACTGTCACATCTGGTGAAGCTATTGTAGCGTGTCAATCAGATGGATTGAACAGCTACAAGTAAAAATTTAATATTTCGGTGTTTTTGTGCAAGATAGAAATTATATCAACATATTTAATATAAACTACCTCTAAGTTTATATTTTCTGATCTACTAA